>KN500422.1:0-33569 GCA_000787155.1 Scartelaos histophorus | reverse complement strand
GGGCTGAATTGCAATGATAAACAGATTATAGTACACAGATGATCCAAAAACAATATAAAGGGTAATACAGAAGGAAAAACCTGGTGGATTGCATATTTAAAATAATGTTTGTACCTTCTGTTGAAGACAAGTGAAAAGACTTGGAGCGGACAAGTGGACATGCCACCCTCCGCTTTATACTCATGTCGTCATAGGAGGAAAAACACCTGAAAAAGATCATATATTGAAGAATTCAAACAGTTCAACAATTTAATTATATGTATGCACATAAAATACACCTGACATCTAGTTAAGGAAAATGCCCTTCTATTACTGTTCTGATATTAAAACTAGAATGTATGATATCACATATATGTCTTTTCTAAATAAGGAACAAAAAACAGAACAAAAAATGAGAAAAAACTAAATAACAACAAGGTGTGAGTTTTCTAGTACAACATTAGTGTGAGGAGAGAACAGTTAAAACAGATTAAAATCTGATACACAATATTGTAATTTAATATACTGATAATGTTAACTGTACTATACTCATATGGCAAATTAAGGTTATACAGCAGAACAGTAGATACTGAAGGACGTGTTGGAGAAATCTTACCTCTTGGGGCTGGGGTAGTGATTGCTCTTGGGGAGGGCAACAGTGCTGATGTTGGGGCTCGGAGGGGAGCTCCTGCAGCATTGCATACACAACAGGATACCCAAAAACAAGCACAAAACTAGAGACACCACCAGGTAGCTCTGTCGGTCTGATACCTGCAGGCAAATGAGCAATTATTTTCATAACTGTTCAGTGAAATACTATAGAAAACAGTTTGCCTTGCAGCTTGTACACGTTTACTACTGTTACCTCTCTCTGTAACTGACTGACAGTGGTGGTGAGATTGAGCATTAGTTTAGTCACATTTTCCAGTTGGCTCTGCAGAATCTGAATGGACTCAGTTTGCTTTTGGTCCTGGAGAAAAAAACAACATATGGAAAAAATACTAAATCTCGAAAGAAAAACTGTTTATTCTGACCTCAAACTGAACAATACTTAAGTACTGACCTGCTCCTCTGCAATACGTGATGTGTTTTGAAGTTTGATGATGGTCTTATTGAAAGCTCTTTGCATTTCTTCCATCTGTTTGCGATACCTTTGACATGCAAAAGTAAATAGTGAATGTATAATGTGAATATTTAACCAAGTAAAGTCAAACTTTACTAGGTTAATATTACTATAGTTGTATTATACCACAGGATTTACCTTTGGCTGAGCTCCTCCAAGTATCTGCTGGATAAACTCATATTCATCTCCAGTGCTTTAATCCGGTTGTTCAGCCTCATAAAGACACTTTCTTTCTGACTAGACCCGTGAACTGCTCCTCCATTGCCATTCATTGACCCACCATTATAATCGCCCCCATTCTGCAACTCTGCATAGAAGTCTGTGGCTGCCCGGTGACCATTCCCATTGCCCACACTATTTAAAAGGTCATCTTCAACTGTGTGATCATTGTGGTGGGCTTCTCCATTTTGAGTGGTAGGGTCACCATGTTCCCCGTGGCTCTGAGAGGACTGGTCTGCCTTGTCAGTGTCCATATTAGAGTCAGTTGTGAGCAGGTGAGTCGGTAGTCCAGTTGGTGGTGCTATCATGTCCTCAGGTCGCGAAGCAGTGGGTAACGGTTGGATTGGCAGCTCTTTCACTGAAGGAGCAAAAGCTGACGAAGGTGCCTCTGATGCCACGGATTGAGGTGTGGAGTTGAGAATGGGGGTTGGGGTGGCTCTGCTGGCCTGCTGTGTCTCTGGGATGGACACAGCCTGGAGGGGAGGGGTCGGGAGAAGGTCCAGAGCGGAGTCTTTCACCGGAGGTAGGACCTTGTCCTCATTGGTGGGCGTGGGCCGGGTGAGGGAGCTGTGACTGTCCGAAAAGCTCTGCGGAGGGATGGAGGAGGTCTGACTTGGTTCGAGGAGAAGATTGAAATCTGGAGTGTGCGTGTCATTGATTTCAGCTATGAGCAAATCATTTGTAACATCACTCTCTTGTGTCTCTTGCTCTGGAACAATTTCTGTGACTGGAAGGATGTCTTGTGAAGGGGGGGTGACAGGTGCAAGGACAGGGGTGTGTGTGGGTGAAGAGGAGCTGTGGCTGTGTGTGTGATTCCTCCTCCGTACACTCCGGAGTCTTTCTTTGGAAAGTCGCGCCGAACACCAGCGGTGCAGAAGCTCAGGCAGTGTAGCCATACAGGATAAAGAAAGGGAGGTGAAAGAGGAGAAGGGACAGTACGCCTGGCTCTCCCACTGGTTTCGATCAGCCTCTTTCCTGCCCTGCTCCTCCCTAGTCTCCTCCTCTTCCTCAGTCTCCTCCTCCATCAGTGTCACTGGGGGTCGCTGTGGCTCTTCCTCCTCCTCTTCCTCCTCAACCAAAGTCACAATCTGCCTCTCTTCCACAGGCTCTGGGGGGGTCAGTGGGGGGGTGGACGACAGAGTCGAATTGATCCTCTCTTCAGTATGGCCTGACTGTCCAGGCTCCAGGCTAGAATTGAATATAAGAGATTACATTTTATTGTATGAAAGATTTCATTGTGTAAATGCTAATTATTTTTGTTGATAATATCCACTTACATTGCAGAGGGTTGGATGCTTTCAATATGTTGAGAGGAATCCTCTTTACTTCCATCAACTTCATTCTGGGCCTCACTTGATGCGTTACCTGAAAATGATTGATATAAATATATTTGCCAAGGTTTAAGGAAAGGAAAGGAAAGGGAAAAATATATACATTTAAGTTTAAGATAGCTTTGGTAAAACAAGGAATTAGGAACAATGGACATTTATAATCTTGGAGTAGCTGTAGGAGATGGGGAATAATACAATACAGAACTATCTTTGCCCTGTTTCGGGATACTAGCAGGCAAATGTTTAGATATAGAAAAAACTAAAACTGGTCTGAACCAGTTTGAACTGATTTACTTCCTTCAGTATACCCCCCTTGTCCCTCTACAGAGTGCCTGTGAGGTAAAGTTTTTTGGCATTGACGTCAAACCCCAGGACCGATAGCGCTCGCCAAGATTCACATAAACATCTGGCTTTCTCAGAATATGTACTGTATGAATAGCCTGGGATTGGACTGTGCATATGCAAACATTTTAAAGCAGAAAAAATGACCTAGATTCTGAACCAGTTAATCTAAACATTGTGTGCAAAAGCAAGCTCCAAAAGGCTTCTAGGAAGTCAAAGAGTTTCACTGTGGAGGAACAATGCTCAGAAAACCTCTCTCTAAATGTAAATTAAGAGGCAAAAGTGAGAATATATAGCATAGCAATGGTATTTTTGTATTTTGTTTTGGGTTTTTTCCCCCAGTATTTAGTTTTGGTACTATTTTGTATTAAGTAAATGGGTATGGATACTTTTGAACTGTAATTATTAAAATTTCACTAAACCACAAATCCCTTCCTGATGACAACAAGAGGTATTTAGGGAAACTTTTCACACCTAAAGTTTTGTTGACAAAGATTACTCGATTTGATCCTTACATGTTGTGCCTTCACAGTTACTTTCACATTAGACTGTTATAGACCTGGTTCCATAGACTGTATAAAAAAAAATAGACTAAGCGAGTGTGACGTCACCCATAGCGTTCAGCGCCGTTGAAATGAGGCTCGTGATGCTAACGGTTACAGGGGCGGATCTGAAGCCAGGTTCTGTGTAATAAATAGGATTTTTTTCACGGACAAAATAGTGAAAAAAAAATTCAGGATCATGTAGGACGGATTAATAAGAACATTTTAAGACCAAGATGATGAGGCTCACAGCAGGCTAGGTCAGCTAGGTCCTAATGTCCGTCAATTGAAGTCAGGATCTGGAGCTGGAAGAGCCTCCTGGTGAATTTCCTATTTGGCATGCAGCGGCTAGCAAGTTAGCTTTGTCCATTCATATATATGGTCTACGATCACCCATGATGAAGGTGTTATATTACAATACAACAAAGCTTTGGAATTCCTCACCTTAGAAAAGCACTGACTGAAATAGACTATATATTGGAAAAAGGATAACAAAATGTATCCACCAATACACATGGAATACATACCATTTTCTGTTCCACCCTCCATCTCTGGCCCTCCACCAAGAACATTAGCAGCAATGTTATTTACCATGTTTAGAATGGCATCTATAAGACAAAAATGGAGGACATGAGGACACAACAACTTGAGCAATAAACGATAAGATGATATTGCAGAAGTCTTTTCTTTGGATTAAAAAAGCATTTCAAAGTAACACCAACACCAAATAAGTGATGACAATTTAAAACTGAAAGTTGCTATGACAGGCTGCTAGAAAATGCAAAAACAGTCTCACAAAACATACTGCTACATTGAGGGTTGATAATTATCACATTGTTGCATAATTCTATTACGCAAGATAAAACCAAGCGATGAAGTTGTGTATAGTGCACTAGACTGGTTAACAGACCTTTATTTTATTATAAGGCACATGTAAGCATGAATGTGTACATACTGGTAGCTGAGCCCAGGAGGTTTTTAGAAGCCTTGTCTTCTGATGGTTGATAACCTGGAGGGTAATCTGATAGAGTAACACACAAAGAGGAAATTATGTCAGTTACTTATGCATAAAATAACTAACTTTGCATATACAGGGCAAAACAAATGCACAATATGTCATGTAAGAAAGAGGAAATGGCTGAGCTGGTATTTATAGTTAACCCTAGCCTCAGGCATGTGGCTACAGGCCCTGCAACATGACTCCACTGATCTGTAGGAGATATACTGCATGTGCATTGTTCTTCCACAAGTTACATAATGGCCATTTTGGGATTAAAGTATCAGGCATTCAAACCAAAACATATAACAAATCAAACTAAAACCTTAAACAATCCATTTTGTTCACAAAAGAAACAAAAAGTGTAATAGCAATTTTTTTCCTGCAAACAACTTTTCAACATATATTTTATTTGTGTCTTACCATAGTCTTCGTCTAGAAAATCCACTCTTTCTGAGGGGTCCTGGGAATCCGCAATCTCCTCATACTCCTCCACCATGCTGGTACCAAACACTCTACAAACACAAATACCACGTTACTCTTCTGAATGAAACTTAAAATCATTAAGTGTTTCCGCAGGTTAAAATGAACTGAAATTACTATGTATGAGATGGAACAGCGGAAATTCAAGAAAACTAATCTTGAGCAAGTAGCATATATCTACTTCATAAGATTTTCATCTGGTTTAGAAGGTTCAAATAACAGAAAGTGCATTTTCTTTCACCCCTCAAGCAAAATGTTTGATTAAATGAATATACAAAATACAGACAATATTAAAAAAGTCAGAAACATCTAAAAACAAGTAAACAAACAAAACCTGTCCCTTAACACTTAAGTTCAAATTCAGATCATTTTTACAAATCCATATATTCCCATCTGGCGGTTAAGTTTTCAAGGACTGCTGCGCTTATCAACACAAGCTAATTTTCCACATTCCCATCTCCCCTGTACCACACAGAACATGTGAACATCAGCAGTTGCTGTCAAAACTAAAAAGAGCTTCATGTGCTCAAGGCAAAGTTACATTTATGTCCCAAGAGTGTATGGTATGTTACACATGCCAATTATGATTTAGGAAGGAATATTTCACTTAACTTCATTTTACTTGGATTAGTCTATAAAGTCTAAACTAAATGGGGTGGAGAAACAATATGAAAATTATCAAATTACCGAATGAGACTGAGAGGACAGAAGTGTTCAGATCCAAAATGAGAGAGAAGTTCCACCTGCAGAAAGGACAACATTATACAATTGAACATGTAGTAAAATAGAAGCATATATCAAGAGACTACAACAATATGGAAAATAAAATATAATTACTTCAAGCTAAATGCATACATAGATTTAGCACACACAGTATAATATGTACATAGTAAGTCTAAAACAATATACCTTTATATTATGCAATTATAAAGAAAATCAGAGTTTTTATTTTAGCTATCAAACATAAAACTTCAAGATGACATAGGATATTCTATCCCTTCATGATATTTTACTCTGTGTGTACTGAACCAGTATGCATTTACCTCAGAAATAATTTAACTTTAAAAGAAATCTTATTCAGTTCTTTGTTTCTGGGGTGCCACTCCCAAAATAGTGCTTCCCAAAGCACAACCCACAATCCCCCACATATGAAAATGTGTTTAACTTTGTTAATGTGCATGCATTAAAAAGAAATAACCCTTCCCATTTAGACAATGATTTTAGAGCCTTCTGACTGAAAGAAGAATGCTAACCTTTATGTACTTGATGAACATCTGAGGAAAGAGGAAGACAAGAGAGGGACAGGAGGCAAGAGAAAACAGAAAATCAGTGAAGAACGGTTTAGCTATAAGCAAATAGAGAACAACAACCATCATTGATGATTTTAAGCTTAATTAACAGTGGACTATGAATTGACAGATCCAAATCGGAAGAAAGCATTTCAAGAAATTCATAATTTCACAATAATATACCCACTGTATTCTGAATAAATAATTTCTCATGATAAAGGCAAGTGAGCAAGTCTGAAATGAACAGGAGTTTAGAAAAAGATGGTAACATTTGAGCTCAATACATAAAGGTGAATGAACAGGAAGGTTTACAAAGAATCTTGTACAAGCACAATATACATTACGATTTATATTAAGAAAAAGTGAGTTATCCTATTCAAATAAAGGCATGCTAAATATTCCTCAATGAATCATGATGAATGAATAATATAACATGAATAAAAAACAAGCTTTAACAGTTAGATGCAGAACTGATGTGTAATTCATTATAAGTCATAAGTGGGTCCCCTGGGCCTAAACCACCCTTCACATTGTTCAGGGTGTTTGTGAAGTCTGCTGCAGTTATACAAATACAGAACTCTGCGGTTTTGAAGAAATTTCTATCCTTCTGGCAATTTAAAAGATAAAAAAATATTAAATGAATACCTTCACATATTTTGCATAAAGTTGCTCATCCAAAGGAAAACTCTGGACTGTACGCTTATCACGGGCGTGGAAAGTGCCAAGCTTCACCCACTTATTTGTAGGATATCTACACACAAAAAAAAAAACTGTGTTACAAAACAACAGTGAAATTACTCTGAATTCATGGTTAAAGGTGCATGCTAGTTGAGTGTATGTCACTTCCTTGTCTTCAAAGTCCATGGATATTTTATTACTTTGCCTGGAATGTTCCATAGTATGGTATTAAACTTATCTCCATGAAGACCAGCAGGTGACACCACCAGACCAAGTTACAAGTCAATCTATGGATTGGCAACTCTACTCACAGTAATGCATGTTTTCTTTAGCTATAAGAACACCTTTAGTTGAATAGGAACGTTTTAGGAAATGTAAAAACATCTGCATTCAGACCAGTAAGTGGCAGACCCTCAAGCAGAAAAGTTACGATAGCGCACCTTTGATTTGGCTTTGATGAAATTCTTTTATAAGATAATTATCATTTTTGTATGTGTACTAGAGACGCTGAATTAAACTGGTGAAGCAGTGTAATACCTGTCACTGAGGGAAACCAGGAAGTCTTTAGGGGTGGATGAGAAGAGCTCAAAGTTGGCAATGTCCAGCTGTTTGACTTGAATAGGCTCACAGAGCTCAATCACAAACCTGTAGAATTGAAGCAAAACATAATTAAAAGTATGATCATCAGGCAATCCAAAGGAAATGATAAAGATGTACTTGCCATATTTTGGTGCTGCAGGGGTTAAGCATATACAGATCCATATTCTCTTTGAGAATAGCTGAAGTGCTCTGAAACACACAGTCAGAACCACCACAAATTACTATAGGAAATTAATTACAATAATCACAATCAGAAAATAATTACAAAGTTGTCAGACCTTGGCTTCGCTGTTGGCAGAAAGGATCTTGGCACCACACTCCACAGAGGCATAGTTATTCTTAAATTTGCTCTGCACTTTCTTCACTGGATGAGTGCTGCTACTAGTCGAGGTGTGAAGAGATTGACCTGAAGAGAGAGAGAATTCAAGTATATTTTTAAAAATCTGTGTTTTGAAGCTAAAACTAAAAAGCTAAAACTAAAAAGATAAAACAATATTTTATATATGAAAACGACTTACTCTTCTCCTTCTCGACCTCCATAACCTGTTTCTTCCACTCGTCAAAGGTTGGGATGTCTTCTTTGGTGGGCACAGAGGGATCCGTTTCCCTGGCTATACTGGCATCTCCAGCCTAAAACACACATGCAATATACTCAGAACTGACAAAACAAATACTAACAACAAATAGTAAACTTTATGTAATTATGCCATTTCAGAGAGATTTAGAATGATGTGAAATGTTGACCTTCTGTTCTGTGAGGGTTTGGGATGAGTTGGCCTCCAGGTGATGTTCTGAGAGCCCAGTGTCACTCTCCTGCTGCTGCTCCTCTGGGCTTGGAGCGGGCGGCACCTCAGACTCATCGTCTAGTCCAGCTTCATCCACACTATGTACAGAAAAAGAGGCAATTTAGTTATAAGCCAATGCTAACAAAAGATAAAAATAAAATTATGAAGACAAATTAAAAATGATTAACAAAGCTGGTGGATGCAATCTGACCGTAGCTGTTTCTTGGATTTACCCTTCATCTACCTTTGTGCTTTGATTGGCCTTTCTCGAGTTAAATACTCACCTGAGCACAGGGCTGCCAAAAGGGAGGTTTTCACAGGTTGCCAGTTCAGGGGCACTGACCCTGCACTGTGAGTCAGAGAGCTCTGCAAAGACAAAGCTGTCTACTGGGAGATCATCTCCTTCACTGGCAACCCGCTCTGCACTGAGGGAAAGAAAGGACATGGCATTTACCACACCTCTGTACACTGAGAAAGGCAGAGAGAGGATGGGCGAGTGAGGGGGCAAGGGAGAGATAAGGTAGGAATAAAAGCATGAGAGAAAGAGAGATGGAGAAGGTGAAAGACAACTAGAAGATAGAGAGAAGAAAATAGGGTAGAGGTGTCCATTCTAGGCAAAGCTGAATCTGTCCATTAATGTTGATTGACATGTCCATAAACTGTCCATTTCTTCTTCAGATAATTAAAGTTGAAAGTCCTTAGGTGATCTTCAAGAAGTTCAACTGGTCCATTGTTTCCGGGTTTTAAGGTGTACGGCGTATTCTGACTATTCCAATATAAGGTTGCAGGGCAAGTCACCAGTTCCAAAAATAGATATGAATTTTGGCCATTGATGAAGTATACAGTGGTAAAACAAAAATTCACAGTATGTTCCAAATAATGAAAAAAAATGACACAAATAAAAAGGCAAAACAACAAACTGTAACACAAAAGACAATACAGAAGGAAAAAAACTAAATAACATTTATGGTGCAGTGTTTGAATGGAATTGGTTTTAACCACAGGAATGAAAAACTGAATCTATTATATCACAAATTTAATTATATTTTCTCTAATGGTTAAAGCCAATCTCCACAGCCAGCCATGCACCTATGGTTGGATTGTGTGGGCTTACCTGGTGGGTGGAGGCGGGTTGCCGGTCTCTGAGGTAGGCGTGTTTTCAGCTTCATGTGGTGGTGTGCTCTGAGCTGGGGGCGGGCTGGGGGATTCTGTGAGTTCACTGTCACTGGGGGTCTCTGCTGCAGAAGCTTCAGAGGGCATGTGGACCGGAGCCAGTACTGGATCAGGGGAGAGGGACTCTGTCACCTCCTGTGGCTCGTCCTGGGACACAGGCTGTGGAGCTACGTCATTCTGGAGGTCTGGGAGGGGCTCTGGCTGAGCAGTGACGGGTAGAAGGTCCAACTCTGGTTCAGACCGAGTCTCCTCTGCCTCTGCATCTATAGTATTCACATTCTGGAGAAGAACCCACACCCAAACTTAATTGTCTACTGTAGCTATAGTTGTTTTGTTATAAATATAATGTGTATGCGCAAGAACACTGTACTCCTTATTGTATATGTAATCATAATGAATAACTTTTCAAGTCAGAATCTTGAAGTCTAAACTAAATCAAACTTCGACTGGAAAGCCAAGAACTATTTTATACATGACATGGCCCTTATATATGCAACTGTATCAAAAACTTACATTATACCTGGAATGTTGTTTTTTTTTATTAAAAGTCGTGCACCACAAAACTATAAGAATAAATAGATAAGTAGGCCAAATGATGGTGGTTTGTATTCTTCAGCGCAGATCTCACACCTGGTTTGGGGTTTCACTGTGTGCTATTGGCTCCTCTAGTGCTGCTCTCTCCGTCTCCAGCCCCACTTTGTATGATGTGTGTATTGTCCTTTCCTCCTCCACCTATTAAAAAAAACACAGAAAACAGTACAGGTACATTATAATGGAATTGCACTGAAACACACCTGTCACTCACACACAAATATCTTTTTATATGAAAATAATGACAACCTAAATTTTCACATGAGTTTGTGAGAGTCTTTAGTTTGTGGACAAAGAGAGTGTTATACAGTGGTGACAGATTGCCAGGCCTGTTGAACTGCCTGGGCAGGCCCGTTTCTCACACAAAGCTTTTCCTTCTTTAGACGCCTGCACAGAAATCTTATTCATTTGTCCCTCACATTGACACAAACCTCCAGATTTCAAGCTCATTCATAAAAACAAAATCAGAAGCCAGTTTAAAGTCTTCTCTGCTCTGTGGCTGAACAATGTCAGGTATTCAGTAGATTACTTCCATTGCTTCCTACAGTGACATGGCAGCAAAATTAATATGGCTAATTCATAGTGGCTTTAAGGACAATATTCCGATTAAATTGCCTGGCTTAGACTAAATAAACATAATAAAAATCAAAATGTCATTATGGTTAAAATTAATTTCTCACCAGGCAGCATACAACAAAAAGCATTCATGAAGGCTAACCTTGGTATTCATATAGACTTGCCACAGTCTATTTTGGCATACTAGCAAAGACCTGCTATATTTTACGGGGTCATAAATGAAGCCTTAGCATCCATCCCACTGAAAGATGGGGGCAAATCAACATTTAAAGACAACGTAATAGTTAGCAGTATTTTTCCCACTGCAGTGCCCAACTGGAGCCTGTTGGACTGCACTTTACACTACTTATTAACAGGTCTGTATGATTCATAAAAGGTTGCCCAGTTTTCTGTGAGTATCACATGCACAACTCATGCACATCTTAGTAAGGACAGCAATAATAATAATTAGCAAACAATCAGTATATTGATTTTAGTGCCAAAATGTCACTGACCATTCCTTTTACTGCTTTACACATGCTCCCATATGTCTCCATGACATAGAGGTTAGCAGGTCAAAAGTGCACAACCTATTACTCACCACTGTCCTATGTACTACTACTGTTCTGCTTATTCACATGTTTTAGCATGTCTAATAATACTTACCAGGACCGAGCAGCAAAATCCTATATACAAAGTTGAATAGAAGGATTTCCATAGAACTTTCACTTGTTAATAAGAAACAATGGCATGTATGTGTTGTAATTAACAGTTTATCAAAATTGCAAAAGGCTAAGGAGAATTCTTGTAAATAATGATAATAGTATTATGACTGCAGTAGTTTCATAATTAGGAAGAAAGATAAACAATTAAAACACCTTTACTTCACAATGTTGAACTAAGATTCTATTGTACGTTCTTTAAGATATATTTAAATATTTTTTTTTCCAATATAAAAGGTTAAAATACAGTGTCTGCTGACTAAATACTTACTGTAATAAAAGTGTGTTTTATAGTCTGTTTTAATGATTACACTAATCAAAATACCATTATTTCAGTTGTCAACAACAAGTCATAATTGTTCCAATTAATCATTGCAGTCCTTATATTTGGGGTTGCAATAATTATTCATGAAAAAACAAACCACAAACTACAGTACATATTTATTTAAGTTGGCAGTGTTTGTACATACCTTCTGTTGTGTGAGGTCCTGCTCATGCTCCTTCTCGTCCGGGTCGGTGTGCCCAGCAGAGTGACCCGGGCCAGACGGGCTCTGCTCCGAACAATACACATAATGACTGGGGTTCCTGCAACATAAAACCAAGATCAGGCTCATTGTCAAAAAAGAGGCCATGGATCTAAATTTAGTCTACATGGATGAATGTAGGAGTAGTTGCGTAATGAATAAAAATAAAACAAAGAAATAGCCTGTATGCATTTGATGGTGTTATAAAAGACCAGTCATGCAATAGGGCATAGATACAGCTAACCATGTATTCAGCTACTGTAAAGTAAGGTCCTTCAGGCATAGGGCTAATGACACACACTTTTAAAAACTGCTAAAAGCTCCAATTTCATTTGGATACATACCACAAAATAGAGCCTGTAGTCCTTCAAAATTTTACATTACACAGATAACACACATTCAAGTCAGCAAGGCTTTTGATAACACTCACATTATAATGCAAGGCAAGAAATAGTCTTGGCTCTAGTATTTAAAATAAAGGACTAGATATTACGTAAAATATTCAAGTTGGCTGACTCATACGCAGTCACACATACAGAATTGTGAATCCAATTCAACTCAGCTTGTTCAAAGACAGTTGGGCCAATGGCAACAGCAAGAGGCGGGTCATCTAAATACATTTGAATAATTTATATGTGATTCTTATATTGTACTGTAGCTCTAAATAATACATGGCACGATGAGAAATGGTTAAGCCTTGACCAGATAAGGTGAGTAAGGTAAGGTAAGATAAGGTAGTCTAAGTGATAATGGTGTTTAATGGATGCAGAAACACCAGATACTGAAGAGATAGAATGTTCTAGGTTAGTTTTTATCAGTTCAGTGAATATGAGAAATAGCAAGTGGAAAGTAAGGAGTAAGAACAGCAACTGTAAACATTACTGAAATTTACTCAAGGGAAATTACTTGGACATAGCTCAAAAATCTAGTTCAAATACTGTAGTGACATGTTTTATATACTGTAACCAAAGAACAACAAAATAATGAATTGATTATTTAGTTTAAAAAGTCTACCAGGGAAGTGAATCGCATCATTGTCTAATAAACTTTTGTAACCACATCTCATGAAATTACTAGGAAATGATATGTTGATATTGGGTCTATCCATGGATATTGATTCAGCATTAGTCCAAAACACTGACGTGATCAGTGTTTACAAAGTGTTTACAGGAGATTTTTGACCCAAAATGTCTCATAATGTTAACACAATGTGGTTCCAGAGTAACCTGCATTAATTCATAGTTTTATACATTCATCACTTTTGGATTGGGCAGTTATTTGTGGCTTGGTTGGGATATGGGCAGAGAGTCCGGGTGCACTTACACTAGCCTTATCCTTGCCTCTCTAATTGTATTACACAAATTAGATATTACATCATTAAAAACAAAGGTCCAGGTGGACTTTTTTCAACAGTTCACAAAGGCCCTTTTACTCAGTATGCCTCTAGAGCAGGACCTTGGAGGCCAACACTGCACTGTTGATTAAAGACTGTAGTCTGTGCTTCTTTAAGGAAACACAATGAAGGACTCAAGGAGCTCACACAGACTGACAGGAAAACCCCATATTCAACATGACGACAACACATCACACCTCGAGTGTCCTTTAGGTGCAAAGTCTCCTCAGTAATGGGTAATGAGATTGTGAAACTGGAGAGGTTCTATGACCCAACACATGGAGAACATGTTAGCCCTCTGTCAGACGAAGAGCAACACACATATACTCATCATCACACTGTACCACTATCTATGCATGTCACTCATCCATGAATCACGGTGGCCCTGCTGGCTGTACAGTGTCTATGCACACTTCAATTGAGCTGATAACTATGACAATACCAATGACTGAAATATAGCTAAATGTATTTCTTTAGTAATGGCAAAGAGTGTAATAATACCATTAAACATGCTTGCCTTTTTCTAGGTTCACTACGCTCACTGCAGACATATTGTCGTGCTTGGCTGCACTTTCACCTCCCTGTACTATTGCTATCGCCATACTCCTAAAATTCCATATTGATTGAGACATTAAACTTATGTGAAAATGAATAATATTAAATGCATTCATTTTTCAAAGATAATAACGGTTACATACATTTGCTTGAATGGTGAAAGTGTTTCAGAAATTTGCCTATAAAAGTGAACCGTGTTGTTTCAGACTCTCACTGCTGACACTGATAGTAGGTGGCCTTATGGTGTTAACGCAGTGTGATGTATGCTTCTCAGAAAAACACTTACAGAGGGAGGGGTGACAAAGACGGTGAAGGACATTCAAGACCCAAGTGCGTTTGAGAGTGTGCCGTATAGGACTGCTGCTAAACTTAGCTCCATAGCTTCAGAGTGCGTAGGTAGTGCTTCTTATGTCTTATGCGTCTCCCTTGACCATTGCAATGGGGCAAGAGGAGACGGTCTTGGTCATAAATCACTAAGTGTTGATAGATTGGACAAAGTTACATAATGTGGTGTGGAAAAAACAAATAGTAAAGTCCACATAGGGAGCCTATTTGTGTGTTGATTAATGGTATTTTAGATATTCAATATAGGATATGTGAGATGCTGTTACCACAGCAATACTTGATACATTTGTGCTAAGTATAGGTCTAGCACAGAACATCATGCCAAATTATTAACAAGGTCAACGTATAGGATACATAGATTAAACATGAGTACAGTCTTAACCCATTTAAGCGGTGTGGAAAAATGCAAATGTAATTTACTGCCACACAAAGGCTAATTTAAATATATGTTAAATACAACAAACTTCCAAGACTCAATGCAAAACTGAAATACAAAAAACACTACAAGGAAAACTGAGTTAGATAAAATTTGTAGAAAATTGTGACATTTTAAGTAAACCCAAATGAAAATACATGCTGTTACTCTGAGTGGTAGCATTAGCCATACATCTCACAACTTTGTTAAGTGTGTCTGTACAACATTTTGAGTACATTTATTGTGTGATACTTGAACTTGAAATGAGTACCTGATTTTATATTCATTTCATATAAATCAGCTCTAAATATCTACCTTAATATTGACAGAGTGATTGGCAAACTGGCCGGAAAAAAATAGTTGATTGGTTAAAACCCTACTTTTTCCTTTCTTGTGTTGAAGTCGTAGTTCCATCAAAGCACAAAAGTTATTTGACAAAGGATTACATTTAAAAAGTTTCTTGACTAAATGCCTTCAATGACACTACTTATCATGGAGTAGACTTCCAATAGCCCTCTATATGGCAACTGTGTGAAGTCAAGAACATGAGGAAATCCAGAAGAAAAAAATGCCTTTCAGAGGGAGAGCCAATCTGAGAGGAGCAGCAGAGGGGTGTGTTCTGACCCACATTTAAGACTCAAATCATGACAAGTAAAAGGGATACGCCGTGACCTGCAAACGGAGTAATAAGAAAATGAGCTAATGTATAGATAAGATACAGGTATTACATGTTTCAGAGCCAAGTTATTTCATAAAGCTTTGAGTGAAATTGGGTCAACATGTAAATCTACATTCTTCTCTCAGTTTCAAGTTCCTGTATCAAAGCATTTTAAAGCTGTGCATGCATTTTTTTTTTTTTTTTTTTTTTCTGTCAAGGTCAATTTCATAATGTCAAGAGCTTTACCACACTAACAGTAAATGCATGATCAGCTTAACGATGACCAAATGCAAGATGTTATAATAAATGTGATCTAGGAGTCAATTAGAAAAACAAAAATGGTCATAGCATGGAGTTTTATAAGTCATAAAACATACTTATTTTGGTCTATATAGTGTAAAAAAAAAGCTGTTTCAACAATATAGTGCGCGTGTTACATCTGAGTTTAAAAAAATCAAACCTACCAAAGAAACAAATGAATATCAGAAAGCTGTTCATGTGAGACAAACAGACAACATGGCATACAGCGTATTGTGGAGACTGGCACCAGGATAGATAACACAGTAGGCAGAGTACTCATAGACCAACAGTGGTGCTCAGAGAGAGACAGAACACAATGGGCTGCCAGTGCTCTACCCAGACACCAAAGCCCTGATACGTCCTGTTGGCTTTGCTCTGTTCAGGATCACTGGACAGCACATAAACCAGACCCAACCGACTGTATTATTATCACTGGAATATAAAAACATCATCTTTACAAGACTGCAGCTTTGAGTAGAAGTGGAATATTCATACCAACATAGCAACCATTTGATATACTGGTCTGCCCCATGACAGAGCATAGATGTACTTGGCCTAAATGCTCGCTGAGCTTATTAGTTCGTTATCCACAGGCTCATACACGTGGGGAACTTTAAAGGGCTCAATCATCTTAAACTGTGCCAGTGTCAAGAATGATCAGGGGAAAGTAGAACAAGAGTGAAAGATGCTGTATAAAAAGGTGTAATTGAGTGTGTCCTCTGCATTTGGTGTGGCCTTCAATGTCACTGGGTCAGGACCACAGAACTATAATAAATCTGGAACATGAATCCAAGATGGTGTCATATCGTTTTGAGTGGTCTGTGCTCATTGGCGCAAGGGACCCATTTTTTTTTCTCTTCCATATTTAACTTACTCAATATGAGCTAGCACCTCCCGTCCGTGTGACGTCTGTAACGTGCACGGCATGGTGTGTTTGGACAAATCAGCGTGAGAGCTGGCAGAGCGGAACTAGTGCGGACTCAGAGCGGGGCTTAAACTAAGTAAACTAAGTCTTACAAAGCTAACTTTTAGGTGCTTTGAGCATTTAAACATTTTAAAGAGTTTAATATAATATTAATATAAAAGAATCCTACCCTAAACCTACAAAATCCGACCTTTGTGAAAGTCAATGTCCTGTCAGCCGAACACATGCAGTATGAATTCCCCCAAAACGCATTGCACTCTACGGAAGTATTCTTTCTGAGACCAAGCTCCCATGAAATGCAGTGCCTGGAGCGGCCACTAGCCGTGAGAGAGGGGGAATGCCTTATCCAATTTATATTATAGATTCATGGTCAGGACCAACAACTTTCTTTTATTTATTCCTGAACTTAAGATATGGAATGGAAACAGTAATTATATTTAAATCGCATAATTAAGGAATAATTTGTCTGAAAAATGTGACTTGCAGTAACAATAAGATAAACTTAGTATTAAGCAAATAAAAATGATGTAGCGTACTTTATGTTTATTCAACCAAAGCAGCAAACAAGCAGTGACATCTGCCAATTGACTTTTATGGCAGTGTTAAGTGCAGATAACACTGTTTATCTAGACTGTTTCCTGCATATTGGGCAATCAAATTGTGTTTGATCTCAATATAAATGCTATGAAAATGTATTATACAGGAAGTAATCACATGTGAAGTAAGGGTGTTATTAACATTCTCAATTCAAATTCAGCAGTGAAAGTAACTCAAAGTTGTAAGAGTCTATAAACAAAGTTGCATGGAGTTTATTATTCAAGTCTGTATAAAACTAAAAGGAAATGCATTTTTGGGCCATGACGTTTAAATGCTCATGTGATGTTTTTTTTGCCAAGATGACATTACTGTGATGTGAAACCTGTGGTGCGTGATTCAAATGAATATTGTGGGGACAACCTACCGATGTGGACACTATTTATCTGTAGTCATGCTTAGAGAAAACATGTAAATAAACATGCATTGAACTGTTGAGACTGTGAAAATTTGAATAAATGTGAACAGAGCAGCAGGAGGTGAGGAGTTCCACGTGGCCCGGGCCGAGTCTGAGCCTGGGAGATGTGCCAAGACTCGTCTGTGAAAGTAGGCCACTGCATCTGCCTCACAAACACTGAGAACACTGTGGCGTGGAGGTGAGCAAAAGAAAAGATGTCCCAGATCAAGAAAATGCTAGGCTAATTAGCGCCAGTACAATAGATTTAGGATGAGACAAATCCGCTTTCATTATAGGGTGTTATAGTTTGAGGTTCATCCCAGAATGTTTGTGGATCATGAAAACACAAAAAATGCTGACTTGAAACTTTGAGGATGATGACTGATTAACTCAACTTGATAATCGTTTAACTTCTGGGAATGAGGATTTCCAATTACTAAGCTATTCATAGCATAAGCAAAAAAAAAAATACTGGTGACTGACAAAACAAAGACTGAATCGAAAATTTAACTCAATGACTTACTGATACTTTGCAGTGTCATTATCCCAGGGGTGTCCTGCCTGTATGTCTATGACGAAATGTTGAGCAGTTACCATGGTGACACACATTAGCAAAAACCAATGCCAAATGTTTTTAGATGGCCTGAAAACTCAATAAAAAAACAAAAACAAAATGGATTTAAAGAGGGAGTATTTTACTTCTATAGAATATTACATGCTAAGACAAAACATTTAGATCACCAAGTTACCTTTTATTGTTTTGAAAATGCTATATTTGAGGAAAAACTACACATCAAGTCTGAAACTCCCCACCCTTTACTCCAAGTCACTTTCAGAGCGCTATCACAACAGAATCAGCTTGTATACCACCAATGAAACTACTGCACATCACATCAGGTTTGTGAAGTTGTTGTATATAGTTTTGTGTCATGTTTTTGTATATTCATGGAGAATTGTCATGTGGGAGCATGGGTGAAGTAGGCATGTGGTCTGAGCATTGCACAAAATCTCACAACTAACTGTGAGGGTTTGAAGAGGGTCCAAGACACTCATGGATGACATCTAAAATCTTTTTAGCCATGTTTTAGATAGAGGAACAATGTTATAACATGATATAACATTTTTAGGGCACTGATATAAGCACGTATGACCCTATTAAGGTGTTTGATTTTCAACAAAAAAAGGTGAGCATGACAAAATGGAAAAAAACAAACAAACAAACAAAACCTGTTAGCTAATGCTAGTTAACTTGAGACAGTAATTTTATTTGAGGAACTTGTTTAACAGCACAAATCAGCTCACTTGTTGTAGTTCTAGCTGTCAGTTCTTTCTGATTAGATGTGTTAAAATAAGGCTCAGATAAATGTCTCACTTGAGTAACAGACAGAGAGAGAAGTGCCTACAGTTAGCATCACATGTCCAGAGACATCAGCTGCAAAGTATCAATAGGTAATGTGGGTCAGACCCAGAAGTTTAGATGCTTTCATACAACAACTTGACAAATGTAAATGCTATACATTTTAGAGATAGACTGATAATTTGGTTGGGTGATATACTAGGCCAATATTTGGACTGGCCAATTGGCCTTAAATCTCCAGCACATGAAAAGATCGGTGGATCTTCACTACATTTTAGATTTTAGTGTGGTTACCATGTCTTTCTGATCTTCAGCTTGTGTGAAACAGCCGTGAGAAAAGTTGCCACAAACCTAATTAAAAATGCTGTCCTTTGTTCTGCTGTTTCTGTTCTCATCTTTTGGACCAGTGCATCCTCAGGGCAGAACTCATCAAGTCTACACACACACACATCAACAAACATGCACAAACACATAATATCATCAACGGATTCAGAAGTCACCACAACAACGTATGTTTACCAAGATAAACTGTTAATAACTCTTTGAGAAGTTGCCCCAAGCATGATTATGTTGCGTGTTATGTCGTTTTGAAAAGTTCATTGAAAAGGTCATTGAAAAGGTCATTTGTCAAACACCGCTCCCTCCTCCTCAAGGATTGATCGCATCTCAAAGAAGTTCAACATGGGGACTCTTGTGTGCCTTCACTTTTTATGTAAACTAGGTGAAAAACTAAACTAAAACCAGTAGTCCATATCATGTGTACTCAGCATTTCTTCTTTCAGGAAACATTACTGAAATACTGAAACAGGTGCTGTCAGTTCTTTGCTTCACTGCATTGAACTCTTTTCCGAAAATGTTTCAAATGTTAATGAGGGAGCACATTAGAAAAAAAATATGTGTAGATTGGCGTGAGGGAGGCATGTCTAAAATTTTGGTTAACCCATTGTATATTTCTTTTGCAGAAGATCAATATCAAATATTAAGACTGAATTGTTTTTCTAATTTGCTTAGTGGTTCAAAGTTATTCCTCACTTACAAAACAATTAATTTTAAAGAGGTTTTCACAACTTTCAGAGGCCAGAGCTAACCTTTAGTCACAATAACATTAACAAGTAGCATGCCAACAGCACACTTGCCAAATCTCAGGATAAAATGCTTTATATCTAGACGCAGACCGCACACAGTGGTCTCTTTTCTACCTTATCATTGTTGAAACACAATCTGCTATTGATACTGATTTGCATTAATGTTGTACTCGACAACAAGGTCCGGGTTGTGTCTAATCAATAATCAATAGAACACTGCATATTACTGTCCCAAATTCAAATAATATGACAAAAACACAGGCTATGCACATCCTGGAGAAGTGCATCCTGGTTCTTCTGAAAGAGAATAATTCAAATCTACATAAAAGGTGTGTAATGTTTACACTCTAAATATTTAAAGACACCTTATTTAAACACACTATTTGTTCACTTGAGATGCATTGGTTGGTACATGAAGCCTTGTGACGCATGTGTAAATCTTCTCTCCGCACACAGCAGCTCTTCTCTTGGATACCACTGAAGGAACACAGCCTCTTTGAAAACAGGTTCCACTCCAAAAACTGAGTCACAACAACAACAAACACTGCTGTGCCTGTGGAGAAACCAACATGATTCAAAGATAACAACAATCTAGACTTCAAAGTGTTCATCTATTAAATTATTAGCTTGGCTTAGTATCTAACAAGCAGGTAATTAGTCATGAATATTCACTTGACCATCCACTCCAACTATTACCACCAAACACATATTTATTGTGAAGCATCCATCTATCTCACTTCAGTAAATTCAAGGGCAAATACATAATCATTTGGGACACAGTGCAAATTATATTTTTCTGATTTGACCAAATTGTCAATATAAATGTGCATGATATATGAAGTCACCATCATTTTCAAGTCATCAACCTTTGGAGAACAATTTGAGTGTTACTGAACAAATCTCCCAATGATAACAGAATGTATATAAAATTATTATGCACAACAGAGTTTCTAACAAAGTTATTGTTGTAAAGAACTTAAAATGGTCATTTATTTTTTGCTTTAAGTATTAACATATTACTGAAATCAAAAGCTATTTCAAACAAAAAACAGGTCAAGTTACATTTTAACATAGGAGCTTCACAATTCTTGGATCCATTGAACTTGTGAGTTGGTGGACAGTTTCTGGACAGCTGCCTCATAGATCTTTGAATTGAGAATGGTCCAAAGGTTCTATATAGAGTTGAGGTTAGGGGAGGATGAGGCCACACCATGAGTTTCTCTTCTTTTATGCCCATAGTAGTCAATGATGCAGAGTTATTCCTTGCAGCATGAGATGGTGCATTGCCCTGCATGAAGATGATTTTGCTACGGAAAGCATGGCTCTTCCTTTTGTACCATGGAAAAACGTGGTCAGTCTGAAACTTACTTTACAGAGGTCATTTTCACACCTTCGGGGACCCTAAAGGAGCTGACTAGCTCTCTCCCCATAATTCTGAACCAAAACATGACTTCGCCACCTCCTTGCTGACATCACAGCCTTGTTGGGACATGGTGGCTGTCCACCAACCAATCATCCACCTCTCCATCTAAACGATCCAGAGTTGCACAGCCCTCACAAGTGAACAAGACCATTTGAAAATTAGTCTTCATGTATTTCTGGACCCACTGGAGCAGTTTCAGGTTGTGAGCCTAGTTTAAGGGCTGTAAGTCTCAGGACGATCCTACACCTTGATTGTTTGTTGATTGTTGATTGCAGGACTCCATAGGCACCAGCAGTTTCAAATACCCGTTTGCTGCTTTGTAATGGCATTTTAGCAGCTGCTCTCTTAATCTGATGTATTGGTATGGCAGAAACCTTTCTCATTGTGCCTTTATCTTTTATCCTTTTTATCCTTTATATAGAAATCTATGTGTGCTCTGAATCAGCTATAGATCTTTTAATAGTATGATTGCATCTAAGGTTTTCATACCTCCAATATATTCAGCTTTTTCACACTTTTGGGCACTAGAGTGATCTCTTTTTTTCCCCCACTTGCTGTAAACAGAGCTCTGCTGAACACAGTGAACCGTCCTTCTGAACCACTATGTCCTTTACTTGGACGCAGCTGTCACACTCACTGGCACAGGTGAGACTGATTTCACTGAGCCAAAGAGCCACAAAAGAGTGCATGAGTTTACCTGGGAAACTAAACATCTGACCTTTATGACGCTTAAACACAATTTGCATAATAATCATAATCATAACAATCATAACAATCATAACAATCATACTTTGGAACACATGTAATACACACGAAAATACAATGATACACTCCTGACTGAACTTTGCTTCCAAAAATGTATATAGATATAGTGGTTCTACTGACAACAGTAATAAAATTGTTTCAAGAATTATAATAATTATTAAGATCAGTATGTAAGCTCTGGTCTGGCCTAAGCATGATGAATGTGTCCCTCTACTCTCTATCCACATTTGTTGTATTCACAATTAAGCCTATAGGCCGAAAACTCAATTTCCAAACCAGGAAAAAAACGCTTAATTTAAATTAGTATGTAGTAAAAAAGCAGATTAAAAAGTAAGTGCACTTAATCGAATGGCAATCAAAACAGACTGTAATTTTTTTTATCATCAGTGATTTGAAATGATCATTGTCCCCTTTACATTTTGATGAATACCTGTTCAATCCATCTAATTGATACATGTTTTAGTAATGAATATCTGAGTATGGATTTTTGACAACAATAAACTAATAGCCTCACAAGCAGTGCCTGTCTATAGTACTACCAACCAGAGTCAGACAGGGATCAAACTGGCTTTGGCTAAGTGACATAAACAACAGCCAGGACAATGGGACAGACAAAGGGGGTGAAGGACGCAGCCATCTGATATAATGTTATTTGATTAGGGACTAGCTGCTTTGCTGTTGCCCTGATCTGGGTATAGTGGGAGTCCATGCTACAATACAATGCTTCTCATTGGTCGAACGCGTCAGCAACAGAAAAAAAAACCCTCATCACAGTCGGTTCCTCAGAACACGGTGTTCCCATGTGCTGCAAGGCGGTGAAACATTTACATTTACTATAGGTCCTCCAGTGTAAACAGTCATCTGCCCCAACCAGCAAGCTAATGCAAAAGACAATCTGAGATGAAAAAGAGCCTTTTATCACATAAAAATAAATGCATTAGAAAAATACTAGTTATAAGATCCAAATGTAACATAATTTTTCTTTTATCTAAAACATCAGTTAAAAAATGTACTTAATATAGTTAGTGTGGTTTATTGCTAATATGTGTCTAATAAACAAGTCCATGTAGCAACAGTACACAATGTTCTTTGGGTGTCTGTATCAGCTATCAACAACTCCTGTACATTGCCTGGGCGCATACATTTAAAAACCTGAACAATTGTCCTTTTACTGATAAGTTAATAATTATATTACAAAGAGAAAGGAGGGGGATGTACATAGTCTGTAGTCCAGTTATTCATGCAAAGCAAGAAGCAAGAGTAAGACCAAAAACTGGAGCAGAGCAGCCGAGGGGGAGGGGAGCACCATTTTCAGGAAAGCAAAATAGTGCCTTTCTGTGCAGCCTGAGCAAAGCAAGCTACTTTTGGATCAGCTAACACTCCAGTAAGTCCAGTCCAATAAGTAGGATGTAGGACTGTCATTTTTTGTAATTTAGTCGATTAATCAGTTGCTGTTGCCAAAGTCAACCTTTTTTTAATAGTCAACTAATTATTTGATTTGAATTGTAAGAATTATACACAACAGCAGAAAGGAGAATGAATGGACTGTTTACTGTGTTTTGGTGGTGACAGCACAGTTTAATCTGCCTTTTCACTTATAAAGATGTTGAAAGTTTTATAATTTTTTTAGAGTATAATGTCACACCACATTTTAGTCGATTAGTTGATGGACAGGGCATGCCTACTACTTGGAAGCACTTAAGGCTGAAAGTTAAAAAACAAAAGTAAAAAATAACTGACAAAACAACCAATACAGATCCACACCTAGATTAAAAACACCAATGACACTCAGCTGTCATCACAGTTCCTCAGGCGATCTGGACACCATTCAACTGCAAAACACTTTCACAGGAAGACATTGTAAGGGCTGCCCAAGCTGAAATCTTCATTGTGATCAGTCAAAACAAGTAATATCAAAGAGGAACCAGATCTGAATCAATCCTTACACATGGCTATGCGGCTATGCTCAAGAATTTAAATCTTGTTAAACAGGTGTTGACAGAGTTCATGTTGGGATATCAGTGCTTCATACAAGAGGGCTGTTTCAAAATCAGCTAATTTTTAATTTCAGTGTTTTGGTGTCCATCTGTGTGACTTTATTGGAAAGAACAGCTTATTAAAATGTTATTCAAGCAGAAAGACAACACAGCGATGAGGTGAGAGATCAGAGTTTGTCTAGTACTTTATCTGTATGCAGTGGGTAGAAGTAATGTTTTTAGTCAATTCTCAGATCACAGAAAACTCAAGACTGAATGCACCAATTCTGAACCTATTCTCAACAGGTACCTGTGCAAAGACTAAAAACAGCATTTATTTCCTCTACTCAAGGCCAAAAAAAAAATCACGTGGAAGTCATGTTTGTTCAGTCAATAAGATGAATTGTAATTAGGGCTGCACGATATTGAAAATGAATGCGATATGCGATACGGGTGTCAAGCATTGCGATAACGATATTATTGCGATATTTTCTTTTAACCTAAAAAAAAATGCTTCGTACTTTCACATGTTTGCCTCTATGACGTTTTTCATAAGGAGTGCCGCACGCGAAACTTTCATTTAAGCTCGTCTGTGCTTTTCGTTTGCGACTGTGTACCTGCGTAACATTGGTTGCTGAAGTTTTTGACTGAATAAAATCACTGTATAGCTCCCTGTGGTTGCGTTCGAGGTGGCTGTGTAAGTTCGTCGTGTTTCCTCTCGACGTTGCGATAACTTTCCGGCACGACTTGCACAGCACTTGCGTCTGTGACACGTCGTCCCGTCTGAACCCAAAGTCCCAAATTCCGGAGCTGCTGTGCTTTTTAGGCACAAGTTGTTCGCTGTTGTCATCTTCACTGACTTCTTCATTACCCGCCATGGTGACTGTAGTGTTTTCCCGTCATGCACTGCGAGTCCATGCGCTTGCTCTAGCTAGCAAAACATTACGTTTAAGGGCGCGTCGGAATTGTGAACTCCAGAACGCAATAAACTCACGATTTACACATAATAAAAAAATATCGCGCTTCTTTGCGATGTGGATATCGCACGTGCTATTATCGCGATGACGATATTTTTTCGATATATCGTGCAGCCCTAATTGTAATGATTTTTGAACATTTTTTAAAACATTTTTTGTATCATTTTACTGTAAAGTGAAGATGAGATTGGTTAACTCACTGCATGACTGCTCACATTTAAATAAGTAGGTCAAAAGTCATTCAGTCTTTATTTAGACAGTTTGTGTGAAGATGTGTGTAAGTAAACATATTTGAAAACATAGCTGAGACCAGAGAACTGTTAAAAAACCCTCCAGTTCAGCATACTTTCCTACTGTACTGGACATGACCACGTGTGCTTCCACACGTACGACCTTTATTCTGGGTTGTACTGTAGGCACGTCAATGTAAAAGTAAATATAAAGAAGGTAAAGACATCTGTAAATCATTCATCCATTTCTATAGCCACTTATCAATGCACAGAAGGTACACGCTGGAGCCCATGACAGCTGGCACTGGGTGAGAGGTGGGTGCACCTATACATTATGTGCTCACCCAAAGGTGAACTGTGGACAGGGCACAAGTAGGGCTAATGCATGGAAAAACAACCAATGACACAGGTCTGCTAAAAAAGCAAAACCGCGTATGAGAGGGATTTATTCAGCAGTCCTGATGGAAAACTTTAGAACCTGAATGAATAAATGTTTTAGATGTTAATATGATGTATTATCTTCTAAGTAATATGGACACTGTTGTAGAATATATTGTCTATAAAAAAGCCATGCGGAGCTGAAAAAAAGAGCAAAAAAAAACCCTCTTTCAGAGAAGTCCTTTCACACTTGTGTGATCATTTGTGAACCTCCCCCAGGACATTTCTAGGCAAATGTTATCACACTTCTGATGGATTGCAAAAACATTTGCTAATATCATGTACCCAATATAGTAGTTATGCAAACTCTTATCACATTTACTTTTGGTTTAATCTTCAGTGTGGTTAGAAATTGGGAATTTTGTGCCCATTTTCTAAGAGGACCTAGGAACTCCACTGAAGCAGTGGCAAGATGCAAACACGATCTGGTAAATGACCAGCAAAATCAGAGTAATCTGAATATTTCTAAAATGGCAACAGCATGAGTCTGCATATAAGCAACTGAAACAGATATGATGTCTAAGCTGAAATTTTAACAGATGGCTTTAAAGAGGTGGTAAGTGGATGAAAAAAATATACAACCTTGTTAGGATAACCACTGTCCTACCAAGAGGCCTAAACAACCTATTGTCACATTAGTAAAACTGACATTAGCTGAGTCTAGATCTGTCATCATCTTTAAATACTTGGTACAGGTGCCAAAGAGAGTGCCTGGGATATTACAAGCAGAGTTAATAAGGCCAATGTAAACTGATGCGTACAAGGGAACAAGGAGGATGTTCTTATGTAACTCAAGTCCAACATAAAGGGAACTTTTACGACATGGGCTGGACACATAGTTCTTTAAGAGCATGTGCCTCCCTTGGACCCTATAGTAACTAGTATATTAGCAGAATGCAGAGGATAACAGTTTGACAGCTAGCCTAATGATATGCAATACAAACCAATTCTGAAATTACCTTGAACTTGTCTGAACAAAACAGAAAGCAATGTTCTCAAATGAAAACAACTCCTTACACAAAGACCAAAAATACCACAGCAGCCTAAAGCAGGTCTATTCACGTCATCATCTGTTAATTAAATAAAGATGAATGAGAGGTGAAAATGTCTGACTCAGCGGGCAGCAGTGGGTAGCTCTGAAGAAACATATAATTGGGCTAATACTGTCTGAAGACTGTCTGCAACATAATGCAATTTAATACAAAAGCTCTGGTAGATCCATGGGCAGCATAAAATCTTATGCAAATCGTGTTATATAATAATACTAAGCAACTACTTGAGTATCAAAGTAATAGGACAAACAAAAACAGCAAGACACAGCACATTTCCTGTAAAGGCTGGTTAAGTTCTTCCAAAGATCCCACATAATACTCAAACTTTTCAGGTCAAAAGATATTGCAATAAAACGTCTATGTGAGTTTTTTTTCTTTTTTTAAAGCTTTGGATGGAAATGTGTGACCAAAACTAAATCTAGTGGTTAAGCTCTAATAGGCTTGTCAAACATATTGTCAAAAGTACTGAAAATCAGATACTAAAACTAGTATAGAAACTAGATACACATTAGCAGAAATTAACCTTTCCTGAAAATCTTCTTGCATCTTGAACTGTATGAGAACAAGTATAAGACCACATAGACTAGTATAAACCCAGGGACAACTATGGTACCTACCTGAATGACTGAGAGATTACATAAATATAGCAGGAGGATATAAAAGAAAGTAGCATTATTTAATTATTCAATGTTGAAAATCACATTCTATTGTCTAAAGAGTGTTGTTTATTATCATCATGAAATAGGTATCGGTATTGAGTATCAAGTCTATTCCACAAGTCTGTATTGAAATTGGAGTTTGGGATTTAGTTTTGGTTTTATCTTCTTCAAAACAGCTTGTGAGGTAGAGATTGGGAATATTGTGCAGTCTTCTCAAAGTCCCTCAAAGGACTAAGGTGCTGCCAATCTACACCATCGGCCCCTCCGACCACCACATCATTCATGCACACACTTTTATACTAGACTTATCGTGTGAACGTTTTTGCTACAATGATGGGGAGGGTTTTCCTATTTTTATATAGTAGAGTAATATTTGAACTGCAGAGTGTTGAATAAATAACTTCTATGGCTAGTTATCAGTTCATTCTTTTATTTATTTGTTGCAGCTCAGGCCTTGTAATTATATATTTAAAAATGTTTACTAGGAGTATATTTTATTTTATGGTGTACATTGAATAAAACAGTTATACTATAATTTAAATTTTAATATAATATAATATCATTTTAATTATAATTACAGTATTATAATTTATTGAGATATTACTCTCTAGCAATATATCATACTTAAAAATTTGTTATCATTTCAGGTCTATCAAGATCACTAGTTACATAGCCGGGCTCCTGTGAAGTGGTAGCGTAACACCAACAGGATCTGGTAATGACAAGCAAAACTATCAATCAGTAAAGCTCATTTAAATATTACCAAGATGACAAAAGCTAAAATAGATAAGCAAAAGCAACTGCAACATTGCTGATAAACTGAAATGTATGATATAAGACTGCTTAAAATTGTTCTTATCTCATATCGGTTGTCACTGGGACATGGAAGAGTTGGCACAAGGTAGTGAGAATGGGTTTGCATTTATAACAAACTCAGCAGTGCGTGTTCCTGCATGGTTATTACGTTGTTTGTGAGAAAGTGAAAAGGTGCGCCAGGGTTTTAAATGCCACAAACACAGTAATCCCCTCTGCAGCTGTTACCATGGAGCAAAGGCCACTTCACCTGCATAGTGGTTGAAAATGCAAAAATATAGAGTTCCTACAATGTTAAATATTGATGAATGCTTCAGGGAACACTTAACAAGTTAAGAGATAACAAGACAACATTACAAAACCAAATATTACTCTGAAGATAAGAACAGATCAGTACTTTAATTGTTACGAATTTGTACAACTAAACATCTCTAAAAGAAAGCAATGCAAGTTGATAAAAACATGTCTTTAAAAAGTATCTTTAAAATTATTTTATATTTCAGAAAAGACAAAGAGTAGTGAAAAGCTGCAGTCCACCACAGCAATATTAGATGCATTTCTCTCTTTTCATATTTAAATGTTTTGTGTCCTCAACACAGGATGCCTCATAAATGAAGTAAACTGATGGTTAAAAAGCTCAGCTTGTGTGTAATCAACAGACTGATACTGGCAATTGCATTTTATTTTCTACCTCACACCCTCTCTTATGTGTTTAGCTGCCTGCTACATAACAGCTGGTTATCTTATTCAATTATTGATCAGCCAAAGGGTGGGATCTTTTACCCATTCATGTTTTCACAGTACGAGAAATCAATACATCCAACTTATGACGTATATTTAACGAAACTAACAACTGATCCATTATGTATGTGACAAAAATGTTAGCTCTAGCATGCTACACATTGGTGAATATTGATTAGGGGATGAACGTGCATACACAGGTGTGGTCTGAAAACGCTATTAACTTGTCTTTACAGCTATAATGGGCGTAACACATCACAAGTAATCATGCGAAAGAGAAAATCATAAGGGAGACACAAGTCTTACCAGCACAGGAGAGCTACAATGAGGCACACCAGCACAACACGCAGCCTCTTCATTATCTTCCCGCGGGGACCAACATCCTCGCTCTTTGGGTGTTTTTCTTGTTTTCACCCCGTCACAAATCACCAGTACAGTATTTCAATTAGCTTAGCTGTGAATCTGTTCTAAATGCGGATGATTCTTCTTTTTGTGGCTGAAACACACAGTTAAAACGTGCCAGAGTTCATTGTACGGCTCAGCTGTCCGCTTCTTCCTGCTGCGTCGGTTGCTACTGCTGCTGACGGGCAACTCACTCTCTGTAAAGTTCAACCCCCGCTGACATCTGACCAATCAAATAACAGTTCTTAGATGACTTAACCAATCAGAGGAGACTTCACCTTCGGGGCTTCGAGAAACTCCCGCCTACTGATGTCAGAGATGAGTTGGGAGCGATCGAGCGAGACGCGTCAGCCTTTTATGATAAGTAAATCCCTAAAAATGCAATACTTAGAGATTGTTGCGAAACTGTATTGCGTTGAAAAAAGTGCTCCGTCGAAGTATACAATTAAAGCCACTTAAGCCTAAGTGGAGTACTTATGAGAGGAGTGAGAGAATCTATGAATGATAAGAACATTGTGTTCCTTTTGCCAGGGACACTAAAACCTAAAATTATATTCCCTTCATATAGTAAACAAACTATAGGTAATTTCTTTAAATACTTTAATATGGCTCGCTTTCATGTTATTGTAGTGTCTACAATCTGACAATCTGTAATAATATTTATTATCTACTTTTGTATTCAAATATGAAGTTTTATCTGCAAAAGGTTTTCTCATGTATAATAAAAGTAAGCCTTCTTTGGCTTTTTTCCTTGCTCTCCCCTGTTCTGTGTCTATTTACTTCTCATGGTAATAACTCGGATCTATTAAAATAACCAAAATAACCTGAACTACGTCTCCCATAATGCATTTAGACAATGGTGCCTTTTAAAACGCCTTTACATCAATACTGAAATTGTATTTAATTAAATGCAGTCATCTCAATAACATTATTAACATTTAACTTAAGAAATACAACTATTTAATCGCAGCAAGCTTTCGTTTTTATCTCTTATTTTAGACAGGCGGGGTCCTCAGCCGTCTGTCGTCGTCACTGTAGTAGTTCAATGTGAACATTTTGGGAGACAGAAGTTTGTCCAGTTTTGAGATCTGTGTATCTTGTCGGTTCGTTTTTGTATTATTTTAGGACTTTTATGTACTTTTGTTCATAAAGACCTATAATGGAGATAACAAGAGGAGTATTTCACGTTTTACTCGTACTGTTGGCGTTAGTCTTGGAGAAGTTTGCGGTGTTGGCTGCTTTCTCGCAGTCAATGGACAGTGATTTCACGTTCACTCTTCCACCTGGTCGAAAAGAGTGTTTCTTCCAGACCATGAAAAAAGATGCCTCGCTGGAGATTGAATATCAGGTGATCAATTGCTCCTCCTTCACACATTGAAGCGTATAAACCTCAACTAGAGGATGCACATTTGCATGGTTCAAATTAATTTCAAATAGTGTGCCATCTTTATGTCCACATTGACAACTTTACCTGAAATTAAAACTGCGGTCTTGTATAATAAGCATGAATGTCTGGTTGTAATATTAGATCTGAAGCAGAAGTGCATGTTGATAGGGAACCTGTTAGGTGAGCTAAATTGTGGCGGATAAGTAGTGCCTCTTGGATGTCTTCCACTCATAATTTTTATTCTGTCAAGAAAAAAAGATACAATATTTTTTTTTAATGATTATACTAGACGGTATATAGAATAGACTGTCTATACAGTGTATGTTTTTGATGTGCCACGTACTGTGATAAAGACGTGTATTAAGAGCGTATTAAGAGCAACAAAATACAGGATTGACTACACCAACTTGTTTCCCCACTTCTCTCAGGTATTGGATGGGGCAGGTCTGGATGTGGATTTCTACATTGCTTCACCTACAGGCCATGTGTTATTCAGTGATTACCGCAAATCGGATGGAGTACACACGTAGGTGAAGCGGATGCTAAATGAGCTCTGTTGTATTACATTACGATTATCATGCTATATGATGTTTCACTAGAATTGAGACAGAGGATGGAGACTACATGTTCTGCTTTGACAACACATTCAGCTCAGTCTCTGAGAAGGTCATCTTCTTTGAGCTGATCCTCGACAACATGGACACAGATGAAGACCCAGATGACTGGAAGGAGTATGTCCATGGGACAGACATGCTTGACATGAAGCTAGAGGACATCATGGTGAGATTTACTTTTGTAGATTTATGTTTGTAAAAGCAGGTTTGTTTCAACAAATTACTCATTTTATATTCAACATAAAGATACATGGATATATCAGTATAAAGCTCTGTGATATATTGATTTCCATAAAACATAATGGCATATACTTAATGCATAATGATGTGATGTATGGCACTTTTATCTAGTGTCTCTAGAGGTAAGAGTAAGAGCAAGGCAATATGACAGAAACATTTCATCACATTTTTTCTTTGACTGACTGATTCAGTATTATTTTTAATTGATTCAGTCTTAAAACAATTTTCATTATAACCAAGACAGATCAGATCATTACAGTTTAACAAGAGTCACATTTCTTCCTTCCTTCTTTCCTTCAAATCGCAGAGGATTATTATTTTTTTTTTATTTTGTGCACGTAAGAAATTTACATTCTTTTACAATTGATCATAATAGAATTAACAAGGATTGGATGTTTGCCCTTTGAATAAAAGGCCTAGTTGATCACTGACAACTAGAAATGACTGAATCTCAATCTTAACTAAAATTCAATCGCAATTAATTTAAGTTAGTAAATGAGCTGGTATCTTTTATCTTGGATCACAGACTACTGTATCAGACAGCCTTGTGGTTATATCACTTCCAATACCACATTGGCAAGTGTGTCTTATAAATGAACACTATATTGTATTGTATTGTGACGCAACTTGTTGTTGTTATAAAGTCCTCCCTTGTTTCCTCTACAGTGGTCTTTACTGCCTAAATTTGGGTCAGAGGTTCATTTGGCATGTTGCCTTAAATTCAGGAAATGCAATCTCCAGCTGTGAAGGATGTTGTTCTTATTTTGTACACAAGCATTAGTATTCTCGGAAAAACATAAATGAGGGCTGAGCAATAAGTAACATTTAATAATATCAAAATAGTATAATCTTGGGGCTGTTAAATATAGGTCTACAGATGACTTTTATTAATCAAAAGTCTGTCTTGTTTATGTTCATGAAACACATTTTGAAAGCCATACTTTTTTTATTTTTTGTAAGGACAAAAATTGATTTATTAGGTGCCTTTCTGGGCACTTACGGTCCAGGTTTCCAAGGTTTCATTCATATCTTTACTTTTTCTGTTCCAGGACACCATCAACAATGTGAAGGCTCGGCTGTCTAAAAGTGTTCATATTCAGACTATGCTTAGAGCGTTTGAGGCTCGGGACAGGAACCTCCAGGAAAGTAATTTTGATAGAGTGAATTTTTGGTCTATAACCAATCTCATTGTAATGGTAATTGTATCGGCAGTTCAAGTGTACCTTGTGCGTTCGCTCTTTGAAGATAAAAGAAAAATTCGCACATAACATTTTCTTACTAGATTTCATGAACATAGTTTGCCTCTAATATATTTGTCCTGTCAAGGTTGGGGAAAAAAATGCACAAATAAGATTGACTTTTCCCCACAAATTTCTCGGCTTACTGAAGAAAATCATTAGGCACTGCAATTTGAATTGGCATTTTTGATAGATTGCCATGCAATTGGTAAAGCTGACAAGAAGTCTATTATACTATTTTCAAGTAATTGCTGGTTACATATTTCTATAACAAAGTTGGTCTATGCCAGTCTGCTGTCTGGTTCTTAAATATTTTTTTATATAAAGGTTTTATATTTTATGAAGATGCCTTCAAGGTTGCATTTGGAGTAGCTTCATGTCCATTAGGACCATAGTATTCTTGAAGTGAAAACAGTGCCAAGTCCTGTTTTGAGCCATTTTGCCACCTGCAGCAGCCTAAAGGACCATAAACATAAAGGAAAATAGTGGAAACATCACAGGATCATGTCATGGTGATTGCTCTAATTTATCTGGCTAAACCTGAGTGGACTTTGCTGCTGAGAACTCTCATGGCTGCTGACAAGGGTCTGGTTACAAACACCTACTATGTGAAGATGTCTGCCATGCTCTCTGGTGACAACATGCTATTTCTATCGT
>JACN01143633.1:0-10415 GCA_000787155.1 Scartelaos histophorus | reverse complement strand
ACATTTTTTAATTAAATGGAAATCACTGTTTTTGATTCATTTGAGCTTTCGGGTTTACAGTGCAGGTATATTTTTGAGTAGTATTGGACCTTTAATGACACGAGGAACGTTCTAGGTAAACCAGTCATGCTCAGTCTCCACCAGAAAAGTTACGCAGTGAATCTTTAAGTAAACTAAGAATGAGGTTGCATAAAAGGCATGTTTGTTTGGTACTATATTTACACAATCTTCATAAATTGACATAGATCTATTAAAATTACTATTATAAAGTGACCAGATTTTCTAATTTAAAAACTATTACATGCCTGGTTTGATATAAGGAAAATTGTTCTGCACTCGGCACTAATGTGAGTCAGTATAGTCACATTTTCTCCACATTTTGGTCTTTTTAAGCAGCTTTTCTGTATTTTAACGAAACAAATGACATGTTATGTGTCTCTTTACTGTCAAAAATAAGGACAACTGGGACGTTTTTTGTATAAAACTGTTACAAATCACTGGTTTTGGATAAATCTGATGAGACACAGGGCTCAAAACTTATATCACACTTTATATCACACCAATACGGGGCGGTCTCAGTCACAAATCTTCCCGGGAGAAAGCACCAAACTCCGCCTATAAACTCCTTTTCCCTCCTCCTCCCTTAAATACCAGTTAAATTTCCATCTTCAGTACTTTTTTAGAACAAATTCGCATAGAAATACACAGAAAACTCCTTCCTTCCGTTGTCCCGCGAGTTAAACTTAACTCCCCGCCCCTTTACGCGACGGACCAATCAGCGCGCATTACGTCACCAGCTGTTTAGCATATTCATGAGATTTCGCGCGCTTTCGGAACCACGTGATTATTTCGCGGGAAAAGCTTGTTCTGTCAGGAAGAGCCGCACTTTTCTCTCCCGGAGCAGAGACAACACACATCAGCGCAATGGCGGTGAGTTAAAATCACGAAAATATACAAAAATTCACGTTATATTTCTTGTTTTTTAACTTTACATCCGCGTGGTTAGAACGAGGGACTGACGAGATCGGTTTTGTTTCCGAGGAGAGTTGATAACAAAGGCATGGCGTGCGGTTTTATAGAGGATTTAGATTAGATTTCAACAAGGCTGATTGTCAAAACTGTTTTTACAGAGTCCAGTAATGCCTGGATTTGACGTAAACTTGACGTAATTCTTCATAATTCAGAGATCTGTGCGGAAATGTTTTGTTCGTGCAGGTTTTAGACGTCTGCCATGTGGCCCAGTTGTAAATGCATAATCCTAAATCGCCATTAAGTTAAAATCCATAAAATTGTTTGGGTTTTACTTAATTACAATATAACTACAGTATATTTCCACTTAAATGTCGGTATGTATTCTGCATTATTCCTGTTGTCTCGTAGTGTTGAGCTGGACGGGGCAGTGAAACAAAGGAAGTGTTTCAGATCAAGCTGTTTCTTTTTTCAACATTTATTTCTGATCAGAACATTTGACAGGGAATTTATTGCTGCAAAAAATAGTGTTAAAGTTAAATATCAATGTGGGTGTCCATATGAAACGACAACATTCTGTAGATCAGAAATATCTCCTGAAAGATTAAAGTACAGGAACATCTAAAGCTCAGTTTAAGAACTTCTTCACTTAAGAAAATCATCAGGCTCATGTAATTCATCTGGTGTTACGGCATCATCACATACTGCAATTAGAATGTAATTATTTATACAAAACTTAAAAAAAAAAAAATTAAGCGTGACATAATCTTACCTTAAATGCAAATCAACAGCAATGAACTATATAAATTTATGAATAATTAAAGGAGGGGAGTGTATGTGTAACCAGAGTGAACGAATAACCTGTAAAGCATCTGCAACAACAGACAAAACTTACTTACTTAATGAGTTATACAAAGTTATACAAACTACAGCTAAGGGATCACAAGTTATCAGACACAAAATCACGTATTTGTGTCTGATAATAAATATTAAGCCTGAAAATTGTTCATTTATTGGAAAAGTTGATCTCAAGACATTTATTCCCTTGTTATGGGTCACCAGCTTAAGTATTAAACTATATTATATGATCTGTTAGAGTTTTTGTAAACGTGCTGATCTCATCTCTCAGGATTCCTCCGAGTCTTTCCACATGGCCACCAGCCCCAACAGGACGTCCCGCAGAGGAGACCTGACCTCCAGCCCGGGCCGGGACCTGCCCCCCTTTGAGGACGAGTCCGAGGGGCTGCTGGGAGACGCCACCCTCCACGGAGAGGAGGAGGAAGAGGAGGGGGACGGGGAGGAGCTGATCGGAGATGGGATGGAGAGGTAAACGTGAACGAGATGTGTATTCTCTTTATCATATGTTTTAAAATGTGTATACCGTATTTTTCGGACTATAAGGTGCATCTAAAATCATTACATTTTCTCAAAAATCCACAGTGCGCCTTATAATCCAGTGGCCTTATGTATGACCTTTGGTTGCGTTTACTAACCATGAACCGATTTTATGTTGGACGCATTAAGGCTAATAAGGTATTAGTGGGCGAGTCAGGAGGAGTAATATGTTGGCCACATATAGGGCGACTGTGCAACATACCGGTAGTTCTGCCGTGTGCTGTACAAGGACCCAAAATGCACCTGTTAAGAGACATGCACCATGCAGATTTCAGGTTTTGGATTTTAGTGTTAAAACTGAACAATGTTGAGAGGGATCCGGGCATGTTTGATGCCCAAATCACTGTTAAACTTGTATTTTTGTGTTAGCTACAACTGAGAGTTATTGTAAATGACCTGAATAAAGTTTGATTTATCCGACACACGTTTTGTTTCTCTTATTGTGCCTTATAATCCGATGCTCCTTATGTGTGGACAATGACACAACTGACATATTATTTGATACTGCGCCTTATAATCCGATGCACTTTATAGCCCAAAAATACGGTATATAAAAGCAAAATAACTCTTTAATATTAACATTTAACATAAAAGTATCAAACGTATTTCTCATAAAACTGTAGAAGTGGATCAATTTAAGAGTTTCTCAGGACGTTAACTGATGTATCGTTCGTCTCCAGGGATTACCGAGCGATCCCGGCCCTGGACCAGTACGAGGCGGAGGGTCTGGACCTGAACGACGAGGACCTGTCGGAGTTGTCTCCCGGAGCTCGTGCGGCCGCCGAAGAGGCCATGAGGAGGAGGGACCGGGAGCAGGGGCTGAGCGGGAGGCTGCGCAGGGGTTTGCTCTACGGTGAGGATTTATATAAGGCTTATACAGTAAAGCAAAAGGACGGTCTGGCAGTATAACTTTGTGTTTTTGTCTCTATACAGACAGTGAAGATGAGGACGACGGGCGCCCCGCAGCTCGGATCAGGCGATTGGCTGAGAGGGCAGCGGAGGGCGTGACCGAGGGAGAGGATGAGGAAATGATCGAGAGCATTGAGAACCTGGAGGACATGAAGGTTGGTCCAACAAATCTGGACACACATGCGGAAATGCCAAAGATTAGAAGTCAATGATGCATGAAACTATTACATTATTATATTGCACTGACGTTTGGTTCAGTTTGCACATTATAAGTCGATTTGTGCGCTCATTTTGACATGAATTAATCATATTTTTGCGTTTCCAGGGCCACACGGTGAGGGAGTGGGTGTCCATGGCGGCTCCCAGACTCGAAATCTACAACCGATTCAAAAACTTCCTCCGCACGCACGTCGACGAAAACGGACACAATGTTTTTAAAGAGAAAATCAGCGACATGTGTAAAGGTAAGACGCTCGTTGGTTCGTTCAGAATAAAACTTTTTGGACATTTGAATAAACTTACTTTACCCCTGCAGAGAATAAGGAGTCGTTGGTGGTAAATTATGAGGACCTGGCTGCCCGAGAGCACGTTTTGGCCTATTTCCTGCCCGAAGCTCCCACTGAGATGCTTAAAGTGCGTATTTCTTAATCACTTTATGTGTATTTGCAAATATAAATTATAGTTTTACTCTAATCAAGCAGTTATTTGTGAAGAAAAGTTTAAAAATGTCTTGTTTTAGAGAGTGTCACACAAGTTCAGCACAATTTTTAAATGAAAGAAAAAAATGTGACGCTTTTTAAACCTTTAATTCACCTAAATAAACATGTTAACGTATATATATTTTGTCAAATTATGATTTCAGTTTTAGATTAGTGGAGATATTGCCCATTAAACTACATAGTTGCAAGATAAAAGTTAGAGGATTGATTTTACAAAAAGTAGTTCCAATTCTCTAACATGTCACGGGCGCTTTAAGTTTTGCTTTGGCGCTTTATTTGAATTTTTCTTTAATGACTTAACTTAAAATAAACAAGTTTTTTTGTAGATTTTCGATGAAGCTGCTAAAGAAGTCGTGCTGGCCATGTATCCGAAATACGACCGAATCGCACACGAGATCCACGTGCGCATCTGTAACCTTCCGCTGGTGGAGGAGATCCGCTCACTCAGGTAAAGAACAACGATATACTAAGTTTATCCACGTTATTCCACCTACTTTTGTCTCTAAATCCTCTTCAATCACACAGTTTAATCACTTTTTCATTATTCGTGTCAGTAGAGAATTCGGGAAACGTTTTGCATCTTGAATTTGACGTGTGTAAAATGTTCAATTTTCATCTCAGTTTACCTTCAGGGACTTTAAAACAGCTTTATAGTCTATTTTGAAGTTATTTGCTTATTGATTTACCCGAATTATGACGGTGGAGCCCACAGAAACTTCAGGAAAAGGTGAATTCAAGCACTTTTCCTCTTGTATAATGACGACACTGGAGAGAAATAAAACCTGAGACTATTTTTGAAAATTTTTTCTCTTTAAAGTGGATAAATTCTGCATTTTTTATACCATATTCTAGTCGTGTCTCCTTCTCATTTACCCTCTTGAAGTTGTATATAGAGTGATTTAAAAAAATGATTTGTAGCTGTCGTTAAAGAGCAGCTGCATGGCTCTTAGATGAGATGCTTTTTTACTGTTTTAATAATGATTTAAATCGGGGTAAAACAGGAAAGAAAAGTCTGTTCTGCTTTTAAAATGGACTTGAAACACTATATAATTATCTTACTCTGACATTATTAAGCAATTTCTAACTGTTTTTTGTCGTTTTCTGCAGGCAGCTCCACCTGAACCAGCTGATCCGCACCAGTGGGGTGGTGAGCAGCTGCACCGGGGTCCTGCCTCAGCTCGGGATGGTCAAGTACAACTGCAACAAGTGCAACTTCGTCCTGGGGCCCTTCTTCCAGTCCCAGAACCAGGAAGTGAAGCCGGGGTCCTGCCCGGAGTGTCAGTCCCAGGGGCCCTTCGAGATCAACATGGAGCAGGTCAGAAAAGTGTAGAGAATAAAGAACCACCAGTGATAACATGCTTTGAAAGAGGTCTCCAAAAGTCTGTCAAGTTTATGGCCAAAAAACATGAGGAAACTTGCAGAAAATAAATAATAAAATAATTTAAATCTAAATTATAAGCTATATAAGTGGAGCAAATCCAGTATATAGAAATATAAGATTTTTAAATACATTTTGTATTTATTTTTTTTTAATCAGGAAACCAAAGAAATACAATTTTAATTATTTTTATTTATTTTTTTTCAGTAAAATACATAAAAACATACATACATACATTAAAATTCATGGTGCATAAATCTATTTTTGACATTTATATTAAGCATTTTTTATGTACATGAAAAAAATGTCATGTGGTGCGACCGAGAATAAAATGGATCAAAATCCCAACCATGTTTTAAACTAAGTTCTGGTTAATATGAACATTAGATTGAGATTTGAAAACCTATTTGTAAAAAAGCGTCATGTGGTGCGACCGAGAATAAAATGGTTTAAAACATGGTTGGGATTTTGATCTAAGTTCTGAGTCATATGAACATGATATTTGAAAACCTATTTGTAAAAAAGTCTGGACAATATTTGTTTGAATATTATATCGACACCTTCCTAAAATAATCGCACAATCGCACGTCATTTTTTCAGGTTTTTCAGGAAACACAAACAACTCCCCCCAAAATTTAAATTATAGCATTTTTTTGCCGTAACTTAGGCAAAAAGTGACTTAGGCGATTATTTTAGGAAGGCTCAAGAAGGCTGAAATGTCATGTGAGACTAAAAACGCTTCAGAAAATATGTCAGAAATGAAAGGAAAATACATTTTTTTTTAGATTTTAAATTAATTTAACTGATGATTTTTAAACTTCTTTCAAAGGTGGACGGTCGCACCACATGACATTTTAACACTTTAAGTCCAAAAACCATGCAGAATAACTCATGATTTCTGAAAAAAATGATTTGGTTCCCTGGAGGTCAGACGTACTACAGGTATTTGAGGAATTATAATGATATTTGAACCTTTTTAACTGAAAAAATTGCAATTGGACCCAGATGCTGCTACTTCTTCTGCTACTAATAAAATACTACTCATCTGACCGTTCTTTTCTCCGTGTACAGACTGTGTACCAGAACTACCAGAGGATCACCATCCAGGAGAGCCCGGGCAAGGTGGCCGCCGGGCGCCTGCCTCGCTCCAAAGACGCCATCCTACTGGCCGACCTGGTGGACAGCTGCAAACCCGGAGACGAGATCGTGAGTCACGGCGTCGATTATGGCCGGTTCACTGCACATGAGTCAATTTGGTTTAGATTTTAGAGATGCAACATGAATAGAAACATTGTATTGTATTCAAGGTGAAAAGTTACACCTTGGATACATTGTTTCTATGAATATATCATTTTATAGCTCAAAAATGCTTTGGAAAATGACATTCTGACTGCGAGCGGGGTTGCTTCTCCACAGATCTGACCTGTAGCATGGTCTGATTTGGTTTCCATGGTGATAAAAGGGTTTAATACCACACTGTGAAACATTCTAGACAAATCGGTAACATTTTGACCTTTAATAACATGTTGCAATGTATCAAAACGCAGCCTTTTTTCATTTTAAACGGTTTTGCTGCAGTTCCATCTTAAAAAACAAGGAAGTACCATGATCTTTTGCTTCATTTTGGTGTAGACGACTTGAAAAAAAACGTATTAAACACTTTTGCGATATTCCGAGCTGTTTAATGTCAAACTGTGGAACACATCGCACATTTTAACTGGATACTTTCTAATCGTTCTTGTGTAGGAGCTGACGGGCATCTACCACAACAACTACGACGGCTCCCTGAACATGGCCAATGGGTTCCCGGTGTTCGCCACGGTGATCCTGGCCAATCACATCACGCGCCGGGACGAGGGCGTGGCCGTGGCCGAGCTCACCGACGAGGACGTCAAGGCCATCGTGGCGCTGTCCAAGGACGAGCGCATCGGAGAGAGGGTAAAAAAAAAACAGACTTGGACTTGGAAATCGCCCAGAAACTGAACCGATTCTTTCAATTTAAGCGTTTCATTGCAAATATTTCTTACAATTTCAATTTAAATACAGAAATTTAAGTAGATCTCTTGATGCATTTCTATTTAAAACTTGCAATTTCCTGCTTTTTGGATCATTTAGCAGACAAATCTTCTTCCATTTTTTGGAAATCGCCCAGAAACTGAACCTATTCTTTCAATTTAATCATGATACGCTGATTGTCGACGTGTTTCATTGCAAATATTTCTTTCATTTTCTATTTAAATACAGAAATTTAAGTAGGTTTGTTGATGCATTTCTATTTAAAACTTGTAATTTCCTGCTTCTCGGATCATTTAGCAGACAAATATTCTTCCATTTTTCAATTACAATCAAGCTCTATTGTTATTTTTGGGCTCATATGCAAAGACGATTTTGATTAATTTCCCCTTTTTTTAATTTTAAACCACAAAAACGACAGAGCAGTTAAATCTCTTCACACTAAAACGTTCAAATGAAGCTTTACTTGTCTTCTTTAAGCAGCTGGTCGCCCCAAATTAAAAATGTGCTGGAGATTTAAGCCTGAAATATGCAAAAAAGCTTAAATATCAGGCAGCTGCTCTACTATTCTGGTCTGACTACTTATAACATCACATTATGTAGAAGAGTTTTTAACATTTAACACACTTTATATGACTTTATTCCAAGACTTGACCCTTTTGAAAAAGATATCTGCTCGTTTTTCATAGGCCAAAACTCATTTCCGTGATATAAGATTATTAGAACCGGGCCTCGCTTTGTAAATCTCTTTAAAACTCCTCAGTTTGTTCCCGATTATAATGGAAAAAAAGATAATTCTGTCATTTATCTTATTTCAAAGATGCCATTTTTGTTTCAGATCTTTGCCAGCATGGGTCCATCCATCTACGGTCATGAAGACATCAAGAGAGCTCTGGCCTTGTGTCTTTTTGGAGGAGAACCTAAAAATCCTGGTACGTCTGAGCCTCATGTGTCGTATTCTTGTGCACTTTTATGCATCTGTGCTCATGTTTTTTTATATTAATTGTTTTTTTTTACAAAGGCGGCAAACACAAAGTGCGTGGAGACATCAACGTTCTTCTGTGTGGAGACCCAGGAACGGCCAAGTCCCAGTTTCTCAAGTAAGATTTAATCAAGTATTTGCTGAACTAAAACACAATGTCTCCTTCCTCTTCCTCCTTCTTTCTCTTTTGCATCTTTTTCTTCCTCCCCTGTTCCTGGGTTTCCTGCTCTTCTACCTCTTCTTTATGCTCCTCCTTCATCCTCTTCTCCCTTTACTTCATGCTCCTTATTCCTTCTCCTCTTTTCTTTCTTTTCCTTCCTCCTCTTCATGCCTTTCCATCCTCTTCCTCCTCTCTTCCTGTTCTTAATGCTCTTCCTCTTTCTTTTCTTCATCCTCCTCCTTTGTCCTCTTTCCTCCTTTTTCCTCTTCTCGCTTCCCTCTTCCCTTCTTTCCTCCTTTTTTTTCCTCCTTTTCTCTTCTTCTCCCCCCACTTTCCTCCACCTTTTTTTTTCTTCCTTCTCCCTCTTCTCCTCCTCCTCCTCTTCTTCCTTTTCTTCATGCTCCTTCTTCCTCCTCTTCTTGCACCTCTTCATGCTCTTACCCCTCCTTTTTCTTCATCCTCCTCCTTTGTCCTCTTTCCTCCTCCCTTCTTTCCTCCTTTTCCTTCCTCCTCTTCTCTTCTCCCTCCACTTTCCTCCTCTTCCTTTTTTCTTCTTCCTTCTCCCTCCTCCATTTCCTTGTCCTTCTTCTCCCTCTTCTCCCTTTTCTTCATGCTTCTCCCTCTTCTTGCTCTTCTCTCCTCTTCTGTTCTTCCTTTTCTTCATGCTCCTTCTTCCTCCTCTTCTTGCACCCCTTCATGCTCTCCCTCCTCCTCTTCTCATTTTCTTCTCCCTCGACTTTCCTCCTCCTTTTTTTCTTCTTTCTCCTCCTTTTTTCCCTCTTCTCCTTTTTCTTCATGCTCCTTCTTCTTCCTCTTCTTGCACCCCTTCTTAATGCTCTCCCTCTTCCTTTTCTTCATCCTCCTCCTGTGTCCTCTTTCCTCCTCTTCCTTTTCTTCATCCTCCTCCTGTCCTCTTTCCTCCTCTTTCTTTTCTTCATGTTCCTTATTCCTCCTTCTCCTCTTTTCTTCCTTTCTTTCCTCCTCTTCATGCTCTTCCTCCTCCTCTCTTCCTGTTCTCAATGCTCTTCCTCTTTCTTTTCTTCATACTCCTCCTTTGTCCTCTTTCCTCCCCTTCTTTTCCTTCATTTTATTCTCCCTCCACTTTCCTCCTCCTCTTTTTTTCTTCGTTCTCCATTTCCTTCTCCTCTTCTCTCTCTTCATGCTTCTTGCTCTTTTCTTCCTACTCTTCTGTTCTTCATGCTCTTCATTCTCCTCCTTTGTCCTTTCCTCCTTTCTTTTCTTCATGCTTCTCTCCTCTTTCCTCCTCCTGCTTTTCACGTCTTCATTTTTTTCCTCCTCTTCCTTCCTCCTGTCTTCTCCTCCTCCCTCCTCTCCTCATTCTTTTCACGGTCCTTCATCACCGTCTTTCCTCCTTCTGCCTCTCACATCTCCATTTCTCTCTCCTCTTTGTTTCCCTCATGCTCCTTCCTCCCCCTCTTTCCTCCTCCTGCTTCTCACGTCTCCATGTCTCTCCTCTTTCCTCCTGCTCCTCACGTCTCCATGTCTCTCCTCTTTCCTCCTGCTCCTCACGTCTCCATGTCTCTCTCCTCTTTGCTCCTCCTGCTCCTCACACCTCCACGTATCTCCTCCTCTTCCTCAGGTATGTGGAGAAGGTGGCCAGTCGTGCGGTGTTCACCACAGGTCAGGGGGCGTCGGCGGTCGGTCTCACGGCGTACGTGCAGAGACACCCGGTGAGCCGGGAGTGGACCCTGGAGGCCGGAGCTCTGGTGCTCGCAGACAGAGGAGTGTGTCTCATCGACGAGTTTGACAAGGTGAAGGACGAGACACTCAAAGTGTCCATTTAACATGTGGGGAAACGGAAACTTAATGTAATGCACTACCTCAGTACTTTTATTTTAATAAGTGTGTGGGTGTGTGGGTGTGTGGGTG
>JACN01073585.1:0-15078 GCA_000787155.1 Scartelaos histophorus | reverse complement strand
GGTGATGGAGAGGAGGGGGAGGAGGAGAAGAGAGAGGGGGAGAAGAGGAGACAAAAAGAGAGGAGAGTGACGACCTTTGACCTTTAGCAAAAAGTTTCTAATTTTTGCACAGTTTGTAAAAAGATATTTAAAGCCCCCTGGTTACACTATTTACTCTTCTAATGTTGTTTCCTCATTACAAACTGACCTGGAGTTGTGTTCAGTTTCGTTCACACATGGAAACGCTAACGTCCGTTGAACTAAAGTTAAAAGGCCGCGGCTCACTTCATGACATCGCGAGGTGGAACAGAGCATTTTGAGCTTTTGAGCTGCAGGCAGACGCATAATAAATGGAAGAATGGAAGAAAACCACAACTGGAAGTAACAAGAAAGAAGAGTCAATTGTGCGTAAAGATGCTAAGCCCTCATCTGGACTACAGGTGCACAGAAATGACGGATGACAAAGAGAATTAAAAGAACAGAAGTTAAATTATAGATGGATTTTCTGAAATGAGGAACGAATAAAAGAGCAGTTATCTGGTGTTAACAACGGCGGCTGAACTGGTCCAATCACAGCGGCGGACGGACAGAAGCTCAGGGCTAAGTGCACCCGAATCTCACTGTTGATGCTTGTTGACAGCTGTATCTCGAAGGGAAGACCTCCATAATCCCGTACCATGCGAGATCGCGTGACCGCTCAGACCCCCGCGCTCTCCGTTCGCACCATTTGGCCTAATTGGTCACACCCACCGCCGTCTCACCGCACGCCAACGCACACGCACGGCCATATATGGACCGGCGCGTTACAGACACAACAAGCAATCCCCCCGGTGAGAGGAAGGGCGAGGGGAAGTCCTGAAGGGGTCTCATATACATACATTATCATACATAAATATATACGTACACAAGCTCGACATATGGGCCATAGTCACGCAAGCCTCTAGCACCACAACACAACTACCACGAAGAATACAACTGTTCTTAATCTAAATACATTTTCCCATTTGTGTTATAATGTTGACCTGGAGTTGCGTTTTTTTTTTTTTGTTTTTTTTTTTCTTTCACAAATTTAACGCACAAACCCTGCATATTTAGGCTGCTCCACTATGTTTTTAAACTTTAAACTTTAAAATAATTTGGATGATTTGAGACCTGGAACTGCCAATCTCTTCTGAACTAAAATTAAAAAGTAACTACACAAGGTGGAACAGAGCATTTTAACGTTGGAGATGTAGACGGGCGAACCTGAGCCTCCTCCTGCTTGTTTCCATGGCATTTATTTATTTATTTAAAGTGTTTTTATAGGTGTTATTTATTGATATTTATAGTTTTTTTAGTCTAAATCTAAGTCTTTTTGCTATAATTTTTCTTAGTGTGACATAAAAAGTATCTATCTCCATGGAGTATTGTTTTTTGTTTAACTTTTCATCTCCACGGAATCCTGCAGACAATGTGCCGTCGCCATAGTTACATGCAAGTTACATACTGTCTCTTAAAAAAAAAAAAACATCTTCTGCGAGACATGCGAGCATATGAATCTTTCTTCACGTGTTTTCATCTACAATAAGAGAAAACTGTCTTCTCCATCATCACTCCTGTTTTGTTTGTTCCACATTTGTAAAACCTGGACTATTCACTTAAACATCTTACTCATGTGTTGAAACAATGAAAAACCACAAAAACAAACTATTACGGCTTTTAAATAAACCTAAAACGCAGTCAGAGTAGTAAATAAGACTATTGTTACTTGAAAATAGTATTCAACCCAAGTAGAAGTACAAAAGTAGTGATCCAAGTAAGAGTAAAAAGGTATTTGTGAAAACTACTACTCAAGTAAGAGTAACTGAAAAAGTAACTAAGTCATAATATCTGATATAATAATTTAAACTGAACGTAAGGAAGGTCAAAATATTTATATATTTTCAAAGGATAGACACAAAAAATTGAAAAATTAAATTAAGGAGCAGTATAAGAAACAAGTGTTCAAATCATTTCATATTGTCAACATAAAGTATTTGTCTTACTGTGAGTAATCAAATATTTTATCCAAATAACTAACCCCACCCAACTAACCTTACTAACTAACTAAGAGTACTGCTACTTCAATAAAAATATTACTCAACTAGGAGTAACAGTGTGCTGCGAGAAAAATATAATATCATAAGAGCCCCCGATGTTATAATGTTGTTTCCTCATAACAAACTGAAAACACTCTGTTCCACATTGTGATGTCATGTGGTAATACAGGAAGTGCTCCACTGTGTTTTTAAACTACATACGCCTTCATTGGAATCATTTGGATGATTTCAGCTCTGGAATTTCCGATCTCTGCAAAACAAAAGGTAAAAGGAGCTGTTAACTTGAAAAGGTTTTGGGCTTTGGAGATGTAGACAGACTAATAATAAAGTGTTACTCAAACATGTGAATGAAACAAAACACAACCCCAGGTATGGTTTGGATGAAGTAGCAGCATTGTAACGTGACATATCGCTCACAAGAGTACGTTTTGTGCATTATAGGACACTTAAAAAGTTACTTAAGTAAAAGTAACGGAGTGTACCGACCTCTGTGATACTGATACTGAAGAGCACACTGGTTAAATTAGATGGTTTGTGCACAGGCTGTGGAGCACATGCCAGGGGAGGAGGTTACTGAGTGCACATCGAGTGATTCACCAAAGAGACATGCAGCAGACCACAGCTGACCCTCAGAAATGCAAGATTATACCGTCACATAATATGCTTTTACAGTTAAAAAGCGAGCAGTGTGGATCTAAAAGTATCTCTTATTTAAGCTACGTTGTTTTAAATGTAGTTAAAGGTCTGATAATACAGAAACTTGACTCTTGTGAGCAACTTTAGGTATGTTTTTGAGGCGGTAACAACATTCTAGCCTCAAAAACATACCTAAAGTTGTGTTTTGTTTCACTCACACGTTTGAGGAACCCTTTATTATTAGTCTACACAGGGACTAAACCAGGACTAAACCCAGAACTAAACCAGGACTAGATCAGAACTTAATAGACTAGACTAGACGAGCCCACTCACAGTATGTTTTCCACGTTATTTTTCAGCGAGGAGCAGGAGTAATAAATGAATAATACAAAATACATACACTTAACGCCATAGGGTTGTACATTTCAGGCAAAGCGACAACATCACCATGGAAACAAGCAAACAATGGATCAGAAAAGTCCCATAATGCATCTTTAATGTTCAATATATCTGAAATTGCAGACTTTTTTTTTTTCATTATATACTTTTACCCGACTAGAGTAAAAAATGTACCTCTACTTCAATACCGTCAATATCTAAAACAAGGGATAAGGGATAAAAAAAATAAAATAAATTATAATAGTTTCTTCTTACTCCATTTTGAGCAAAATATTGATTTATAGAGAAACTTATATGCTGTTTTAAAAGTGCAAGGTGCAAGCTCCACTTTCCTGGTGAAAAATCCATCAAATTGTTTTCTCTGTGGAGATAGTATTACTTTGTCTGGAATGTAAACCAAACCAGACCAAGTTACAGGTCAGATCTGTGGAGAGGCGACCCCGCTCACAGTCAGAATGCCTGTTTTTCTAGGTATTCCTGAGCTATAAAACCACCTGTAAGTTAATAAATGCACGGGGGAGGTATTTAATGTCACACTGCGGAACATTCCAGGCAGAGCAGCGACATGTCCATAGGGAGAAGCATTTGTCGGATTCTCCACACCTTAAAAAAAGTTACACCTTTAAAGAACAAATTGAACTGGAATGATATTGTGTAGTTCCAGTAGTCGTTCTCCACTCTTTTGCTCGCTGAATCAGTCTGAAAATGCAGTGATAATTTATACGGGACTGAAGAGGACACTGAGATTAGAGTCGGTGCCCGTTCTGTTTGTTTTCCTTGTGTTCATGCTCCACTTGTGTGATTAATCTGAGAAGGTTACGTGAGGATATCTGCAGGGGCATCCCATCTGCTGGTCAGGGCTTCCACCTACTGGTCATGGCGTTTAACTGCACTGTGGCCTGGTTTGAACTTCATTTAAATAAGCATAAACACAAGAGTGAAGGGAACAAACCTAAAACTAGTAATGAGCAGTGGTGGATGAAGTACTCAGTTTTGTTACTTGTTAAAAGTACAGATACCGAGGCAAGCGGCTACTCAAGTAAAAGTATCAGATGAAAAAATCAACTTAAGTATTAAAGTATCTGGCAAGGCTACTCACAAGTAAAAGTATCAGATGAAAAAATCAACTTAAGTATTAAAGTATCTGGCAAAAGGCTACTCAAGTAAAAGTATCAGATGAAAAAATCAACTTAAGTATTAAAGCATCTGGCAAAAGGCTACACAAGTAAAAGTATCACATGAAAAAATCTACTTAAGTATTAAAGTATCTAGCAAAAGGCTACTCAAGTAAAAGTATCACATTAAAAAATCTACTTAAGTATTAAAGTATCTAGAGTATAATAAACTTTTTTCAGAGAGTTTTAGAACAATCAAAAGAAGAAATGTAGTGCTTTTCTAATGAGTTTAGTGATTTTAAGCGATTCCGTTGATTTGTTTGTGTGTTTGGTGTGTTTGACTCAAATTAAATGTGTTAAAATATCTCAGCCTTTCCGTTGATTTGTTTGTGTGTTTGGTGTGTTTGACTCAAATTAAATGTGTTAAAAATAAATCTCAGCCTTTCCAGCATGTCTCAAACCATAAAGAAAAGTACTTTTTATTTTTAAGTCCATCTCTAAAATGTAGTTGGGCAGGAATTAGATACATGCTCTCTAATTAGATAGTGAAGTAAAAGTTTAAAAAAAGTATTCACTGTAAAATGTACTACCTAAAAATTGTACTTAAGTATTGCACTTTTACTTGTGTACTTCATTACCTTCCACTACTGGTAATGTGTAAGGTATAAATTGAATAAAAATGGTTATTTAAAAAAGATAATGTACAGATTTTGGGATAGACCAGAGACGGGCAATGAAAAGTTATGTGTTGTACAATCAGTCTACATGACTCACATTTTAATTATAAATTTAATATATAATTTGCTGTAACCTTTTTGCTTATTTGTGTATTTGATGATTTGTAAACCAATGGAAGTTAAAGTTCACTATGTAACATTTCTGGAGAGGGATCTGACAATTGAGATGTTGTTATTATAAGGCTTAAAATGTTCCATAGTGTGGTATTAAACCTAAACCTACCTCCATGGAGACACCAAAGGATAAGTTACAAGTCATATCTGTGACAAAGCAAGCCTGCTCTCAGTAAGAACACTGCAAATATCTCTGATCTAGCTAAGATTTTAAAACTTACTAGTTCTGAATTGGATTAATTCTAGTCTAGAGGTAATTTATTTTAAGATAACTTGTCAACTAAAAACTATTTTGCTGTATGGACAGATAGTTTCACATTTCTGATAGATGTTAGTCATTTCTGTTAGATTTAATTCACAATTTTGGCCAAGCTTTTTTGCTGTGAAAATTTGTACTTTGATACCAAGTTTTAATGCTGTACTGTGGACCTCTGCATGGAGAAAAGTTACACAGTGTGTCTTTAAAATCCTGTGCCTGCAAAATGAATCAAATAAGTCCTATAAACTAAAACTGGAAAAATCTAAAGACTTTATTTTACTGTTGCCATATCTTAGGAAAAGTATTTGCTTTTCATCCATATTTCACCGAACAGTTAATGGACTTATATTACGCTGTTTACTGATCTTTGTTATGATGTTTCCTCAAAAACATAGTTGTGTGTTGTGTGAATGTGTGAATGAAACAAAACCAAGTCCTACATTTAGGCTGAATTCTGCTCTCTCAAACAAAAAAACACCTTGAGATCACCCTGGAATTTGTCATTTCAACTGAACTAAAGATAAAACTACCACTTCTTGACATCACAAAGTGGAAGAGAAAATTTGTGCTTTGGAGATGTAGAGAGATTAATAATAAAGATTACTCAACAACAGGATAACAGGGATTAAACCTCACGAGAGTCAAATTTGCGTGATATAGAAACATTAAGGCAACCACCGTGCAGTGTCTGGGGAACGTTGGCAATATATTTCAAACTCTTAAAAAAACATTTATTTGAAAAGATAATTCCAAAAGTCCAGTGCGAGATAAGAAACACGCTCCGAGTTCTGGTCAGGAGTGGTGACTGTGATGGCGTGAGAGGGTCAGTCTGTTTTCAGGGTCCGCGGAGGCCGTGGTTTGTAATGGGAAATGATCTGTACGAGAATGAAGCAGTTGATGACTAAGAAGAGCAGCCCGGCCAGCCAGATCCACAGAAATGTGTTGTGACCTTCGAACTCCAGGAAGTAGGCCGGGGCCAACCAAACGCCCTGAAGACAGAGAGGAAATTATTAAAGGGTTGAATTATGCTTCATCCTGAATATGTAATATCACTGCATTGGTATTTGAATTTCAACTCATGCTAATGGATGGAAAATGTGCACTAAGGATTCCTGCTTTGGAGAGAAGTTTTCCATTTTCCAAACACAACATATTTCTTTATTTTATTTTACTTATACATACACATTTATTTGTTGTATTTGACCAGATTCTTGCTATTTTTGGTACTTATTTAGAATGTATTATCACCATTTATCTATTTTTGCTCTTTGATATTATATTATATTGTAATGTGTGAGCTACTGTGTCCAAATGATTTCTCTTGTGGATCAATAAAGTTTAAGTCTAAATCTAAACAAAAGACAAAGGCACATAAATATAATCAATACTAAAAACGAATAAATAAAAAATAATTCAGAATTCCTTACATCAATTGCTTACATAGCAGGGTTGAACAATTTGGGAAAAATATCTAACTGTTATTTTTCTGACAACATTGCACTTTTGAATAGAGTAGCATTTTAGATTTTAATAATAAGATTCTGTTCAAAGTTTACATCCAGAAGAATTGAGAAAAAGTCAGAACCTGAAATGTGATTCTTGTATCTAGTATATCGATTCATAGCATGTTTGCACAGATCTAATAGAGTGGCAGAGTTCATCTTTTTTATGAAGAATAAGAAAAATGTGTTGTTTGTGGAGGAATTTCTGCAGCTTCAAAAACTGCAGCCTTTGCGATTTGCTAATTGTGTCTATTCCGATAGCAATTTTGATTCAATTGTGATTAATCTTGCAGCTCTAACAGGATCTTTTTTTCAATAATGGTTCAATAACTTACATAAATTGAAAGAAAAACAAAACTCTATTTTTTTTTTAAGTTTAGAGGGGCATGATCTCACCAAACTAGACGACTGAAATAAAAATGAATGATAAATGAAATATATATTTATAAAATGCACTTGTACCTGTCCTGTAAACCAGAGCAGCAGCAGCCCCAGGCCTTGTTTCACTGAGAGGCTGAGACGAGGAATGACCAGAGGAAGTAAACACAAGTACCACAGGAAGTACTGCACATGAGAAAGTACAAAAAAGTTACAAACTATGAAAGAAAATTGATATTATTGATATTATAATTTTGCCACCCACACACTGTTGTACCTGGGGTGTTGTGTATAATCTACCTGAGAGGTGCAGACTTTGTTGAATGACACAAAAATAGCAGTGTTCAGGAAACAGCAGAAAGCCAAATCTGAATGAAACACCCAGGACATGATCAACAGGAGCAGGAGCTGAGGGAGGAAGGCTGCCAGACCAAGCCACTGGCTCCACCTAGTGTCTGTACAGAGAACAGCCATGGGAAAAACATGATTACATTAGGTGTTAATGTTTTATTATTAATTTGAGTATTCATCATATTACACTTAATGAAATAAGAATGAATGTTTATGTTCATGTGTGCTTGTTAAAATGTTATGAAGGTAGACTGTACCTGCAGTGAGATAAATCATGTAGAAGTACGGGGAGAAGTTGTGTCTGATATCGCGTCTTGTTAAATGATAAAGGTAAGTCTCATGGAGAAACTCCCAACCATACCTGCAGATACAGAATTATAATCTCTAGGAAAGTATATACAATATACTTTGACTTCTTAATTAGTAAAACTAGGTACAAATGCTAAAAAGTGGTTTCTAATACAGTTAGTTATAAAAATAATATTGTAAACACAACAAACAAAACTGACTTTCTTATTTTAGTCATCTTAAAGGTGGAAAGGTTACAGCATTTATTTAATTAGCAATATTTAAATTTTTCCCAACAACATCCATTCCATTAGAGTGACCGTGCTCACCTCTCCAGACCTATAACTTTGTCTGGTGACGCCATCATCGTCTTTATTAAGCCAAATACGTTCAATGTCAAACTGTGACAGATACTAGTGAAAGCATGAATATATGCTGGTGGCAAGCAATGAACTGGAAATGTTACATAGTGCACCTTTAAATGTATCCTTTACTATTGGTTCAACATAAGATCCAAAATAAACTCTGATTCAAGAAAGTTTCTAAAGACTTACATGTGACAGAAGAGTGCAGTGAGGATGCAGAAAACTCCCCCTGAAACAATGGCAAACAAGAACAGTTCTTTATTGATGAAGGAGGTGATGAATCCCGTTAAACTCCTCCATTTTGATGTAGTTTCGTGCTTTCTCGCCGTCGTCTCCCTCGTTCGTAGAGTTAAAACTATTGGCAGGGTGTAAGTGATTGGGTAGATCTTCATATGAACAGACAGGCCAAAGAGGAGGGCAGCACATGTCAGACGCCGAGCTGAAGAAAGAGCAGGCGTGAGATGAGATAATGTAATTCAATGTATTTTTGTGGACCCAAATTAATAATAGCCGTTGCCTCGCAGAGCTTAACAATTTTGTTGATTTAACCAACAGAAAGTTAGAAAAATACAGTAAAGAGTCATTAGGCCATAACAGTATAAAAAAATTAATAAGGTCTATAATTATATAAAGAGATACTTGGTACTTTTTAATCAAGTAGTCTGACTGGACTAGATTAGGAAAATGGGGGATAATTGTGTTAGGGATACAACAGTTCTATTAAAAAATAAATGAAATGTTATGCTGAGGAATATTGCAGACAAAGCAATAACATCTCCACTGAGGCAAGAAGGTGGCAAAAAAGTGTAAAAAAGTAAACCTTTATAACACTAACAATATATAAATATGACTTAAATGTTAATTTTGTTTCATTTATCAAACTATATATATTCTATTTCTACCTTCCATGCAGAGTAATGTTCCCAACACAAGAGCTGCCAGTATCGACTCTGCATTTCCCCGGCTGGACACTCCCATCGGCAAAGGGTTCAACAGCCACAGGGAACTAAGAGCAAGAGAAGTCTGGGGGAAAAAAAAAAAGAACTTACAAAAACTGATAATAATATATAACTGATAACAATAACTGGTAAATAAAAGCAAATATATGCATTGTTCTTACCTCAGAGCTCACTCCCCTAAGTCGGAGTATTTTGTAAATGAGAAGTCCTGATACCACATCGCACAAAATGAAGAGGATTTTACCAAAAGCCATGAAAAGGTAAATGTTTGGAGTGAGCATCCAGGCGAGGAGAGGAGTGTAGCGATACGTGGATCTGTTGTAGGGAGACTGACCCTGAAGAAAACATGTTATTCTGAATCTGAAGTAAAGTAAAGGAAGCACCCTTGCATAGAGGCTGTATTTATTTATTTTTTAGCAAAAGAAAATTTTGATTAATGAACTTAAACATAATGTTATATGATATATTTATTTGTGTTTTAATTTACTGTATTTTAAAGGTGCACTGTGTCATTTCTCTGATGGAGAGTCAACCACCTCCTTGTTTCCATGGAGAAGATGTCATATCGTTGCATTGGATTTGGCATCAAACCATGAAAACGGCCAACAGTCAATTTACAGGTCAGATCTGCAGAGAGGTGACCTCGCTTACAGAAACAAAGGATGTTTGTTCAAAGTATTTTTGAGCACACATCTTTAGACAAACTAAATTAATGCACTCTAAATGCCACACTATGGAACATTACAGCTAAAGCAATAACATCTCCATGGGGACAAACTGTGACCAACCCCAGACCAGAAAATGTTAGTTGCACAAAGATTAGCCATAATAAATTACATTGCAAAAGTACATAGCATTATTGTTTTACAGTCAAGCAAGTAAATTAACAATTTTTTAAATATAATATGCTAAGCTAAACTCAATCTAAATATTATACAATAAAAAATATTGTATCAGTATTGTTTCTTACCTGAGTAATAAACCTGGCAGCATCTGTAAACACATGGTAGTCTATATCAGTGTATTTGACCTCCATTGTTTTGTCCTGGAAGTCTCCATAAAGCACCAGGGCCAGCCTCACAGCGAAGGATACCGGGAAAAGAACTCGTTTCTCGGTCAATTTTGTGATGAGCGTCTCCATCTCCTCTCCAGTCAGTCCAGTCCAACCAGATCCAGTGTCACAGCCAGATTCAAACTAATAATGCAATGGAAAATAAATGAACCCCTACACGGGCAGCAATCAGCCTCCACGGTGTTCATTTACATTCCGATTAACGTTTTAGTAAAATCGTGAACTTAAAGTATAAATCTACTGAAAAAAATGACATTGTTTGACAGTTAAAAAGAAGGCATGAGCGAACCCGGAAGTTTACAGTGACACGCGTCTTCTTTTACGTTACGTTCAAAGCCTGACTCGTAAGGTATAGTGCCACCTACTGGACTGAATGGTACATCTCTGGATAAAAGTTCGTGGTTTTAGGGATTCATTTTTAAAGGCGTTTCAGTTCAGTTTATTTATTTATTTATTTTTATGTATTTATTTTAATGCATACAGGTACATATACATGTATTTTTTGTTAGCTAAAATAAATATAATGTATTTATATATTTATTTTTTATAACTAATAACTAGTCTTTATTACTGCATAAATGGGCTGGGCTGCCACTTTACAAATTATGGATTTTATGGATTTTACAAAGTTCATGTTAAGAATTCATGTTAAGAGTCTGCCAAGATCATCAAATATGATAAAATATGGTATGGATATGGTGTAAAAAAAAAGTTCATATACATATAAAAATATGTATAAAAATGAATATGTGGCCTATATGGAAATATAGATGCACCAGAAGTTTTGAATTTGAATATTTCATGATGAATGAAACTTGGAAAAGTGATAGGTGGATATGATTTTACATTACTTTTCAGGATCTTTAATTCAAACTGACAAAATTCAAGTTGAGAAATTCAGGTTCAGAAATTCAGATTTAAAAAAAAAATCAAGATGAGAAAACATTCAGGTCAAAGTTCACAGCACATTCTGTTACTATGGGAACTTGCTAACACCAGGGGGCGCCATGCTCATAGAGGGCGCTGCCAGATTTTCCTAGTCCTGCCAATCCTAATAATGTGTATCATAAACTATTCTTGACAAATCTCAGATGACTATTGTCATCAAATTTTCTAGGCAAATAAAGTTCTAGATTAATTTGTAGATCTATGATTGTCACTAAGGTCATAAATAAAGAGAATAAATAAAATACCTAAATTATTTGAATGAATGTTTATTTGATAAGCCAGTAAAATAAAACAGTAAAACAGACAAAATTTACGGAGCCGTAGAAGGGACATGGTGAATATAAAAATAATAAGCGTGGGAATGATTTATAAGGCGTGTGCACAAGATATAAATCCGTGCGCACGAGTTAGAACCCGTGTGCGCATGCTTTGTGTTAAGGCGTAGTTATAATACGTGAGCACTGGTTATAACCAGAGTTAAGGGTATTTCCCTGACTAATTAGAATATTCCTACAGTATCCTTGTTTTCGTTGATCTTGTTGCCTACACACACGTACACACAGGCTGTAGCTCACCATAGTAGCTCCGAAAATACTAGACCCTATTTTATTATATTTTAATATTGGACTCAGATACACAGAAATCCTTGATGCACTTGCATCCCAACATGACTTTATTATAAGTCTGAGACACCTGAGGAGAGTCCTGAGAGAGAATGGGCTTCACTGTCGTAGTTTTTCTGACCTTGGAACAACTATAGATTTCATCATCAGCCAACTTAATACCCCAGGTCGCCTCAACGGTGCCGCTGGATGCAGCGAAGTGCCTGGAACACATCCGTGTTCTTAATGCAAAGCATGCACACGGGTTATAAATCATTCCCAATCAAATGTCAACAATGATTGTAAGAAAAATAATAATAAAAAAACATCACTAAAAGCTGATTAAACACAATACTTTACAATGCTTTACAATGCCTCTCCAATAGTTCAGTGATACATTCAGACAATTTGTGTAAACAGGTTAAAGACAAGAACAGTACTTTTTTTTTTACATTTAATTTTACGCAGCTTTAAAAATGTTGTGATTTTAGGACATCAAAAGTGAATGGATCTTGTCATCTGTCGTTAAAGACAAGAACAGTACTTTTTTTTTACATTTAATTTTATAACCAGGGGTGAATATTACTTGTGGTCAACTGTCCATCATTAAAGTGTTTTCTCTTTTTTGCTATGTTGTTTTGTTGCTCATGTGAAATTTTACATCATACGTGTAGCGTCGTAAGGCAGCCTGTTTTTGGTAACTTCAAAGCTCGTGCAAAAGTTGAAAAGAGTATCATCAGTTCAAAGGCGTGTTGGTGAAAGTTACTGAAGGCGACTGATACAAACATAATGCCAGTGGTGCAAGAAGGACTCAATTTTGTTTTTTAAGTAAAAGTACAGATACCAGAGCAGAAATATACTCAAGTAAAAGTAATACTATCACATGAATAAAGTAAAAATGTACTTAAAGAGTAAAAAATAAATGGATTTTGCGCATATTTTGGGGTCTAATAAAGCTTCAACTGTTGTGATTTTGATGAAGATTCGTGTTAAATTTTGTTCAGCAACTGAATCAATCTTTTCATTCTATTCTATTCTTGTTTGTATATTTTTGTTTGCTCAAGCTTTTACTTTTTGGTCCTTTTCAAAAAGGTAGTGGAGTAGAAAGTACAGAGACCTCCTCTCAAATGTACTAAAGTAAAAGTCAAATGTACTTAAATATATATACACCTAAGGTTTTATTTAAGTACAGTACTTTACTACTTTTATTTTGTTCCCTTCCACCGCTGGATAATACATAGTCTAAAGCAGCTGGATTATTGTACAATTAGTATCAAATAATGACTTCCCTTTCTTTGGTTTATGTTATTGCTGATAGTTTACTCAGGGGAGCAGTATCTTCCAGCAAACAGGACGGTGTTTGAGGCGTTGTGTCTGATGTAGAAGAGGAAGGGGTGATCTGCGATGAAGGGTTGAGGTTGGATGAGAGAAAGCATCTCCACGACGGGTGCAGTAGAGGCAGCAGCTTCAGTGCCCTCTTCATTCACCTCCACAAACGCTTTGTGCACCACCTTAGACAGAAACAGGTCACGGGCTGGAGACATACCTGAAAGAAATGGAAAAAAACAAAACACACATTATAACATTGTACTTCCGGCTCCACTGACTCCATTGTCTCCTTTTCGCTTTGTTTTGAGAAGCTGTCGCAGCTCCATCTGTAACTGCTGCTGTCAGGCTGTTCATAAAATCTAATCTAATAAAGAATTGATGAGTATTTTTTTTTTAAATTAAGAACATATCTGTCATACTGTAGTTCTGTGGTGTCCAGTAAAATGAAAGCTTGCATGGTTCCAAACAGCATTCACACTATACATTATATACCAAGGACACTGGGTGGTTTTAAGAGCAGATGACAAAGTTACTGGGATTAAATACTGATGTAGATAATGGGGACAGTTAAAGTAACACATTTAAAAATACATTTAAAAATGTGTTGAATCCAGTGAAATTGACGTCTGTTGTTTGATTGTTGTCAATAGAGTTTTTTAAATAAAATACGGTGATGAGTTTGGTATGAGCTTTTATCTTGAATGATCTTGAAGAAGAACATTCAGTGGTTTGAGATATGTACCATGTGTACTTTGATAAACTGTATCAGCACAGTCAATAATGGGAAGAACTAATGGAGTTATAATTCTCTTCCTGACTTCTTGAAACATTTAGTGAACCGATAAAGAGAACTGAATGTAGCACATGTTCTTTTGACAACATAATCAATATGAGGCTTGAAGTTCTACAAGATATTTTATAGAATCATCCTGGACCCATCACTTTACTGAATTTTATGGTCAGGGGAATGAATTAAATTAAGGTAAATTCCAAAAGATGTTATTCATATTTAAGATTAATCGATTGTTATAAAGCCAGTTTTGAACTTTATAAAAATCAAACTGTAACAGGTGTTGAAGCAGGGAAAGATCTGAACTGGAGGAACAGTTTGAATTTAGTTGTGGAAGATCATCGATAAAAGCTGAAAATAAAAGTGGGCCAATGGTGGAACCTTGAGGCTCACCTTTATCCATTACACGTTTGTTTGACTCAGCACCAGGTGAAACAACTAACTGACGTCTGTTATGAAGGTGTGAGTTAAACCACAAAATGGCATTAGTGTCAAGATCTATTGTATAAAGTTTGTCTAGGAGCAAGTAATGGTCAACTAGATCGAACGCTCTGGACAAAACAAGAAATATGGAACCCACATACTGGTTACAAAAGAAGAAAATACATCATTAGTTAATTTTAGCAGAGAAGGTTTGGTGGAAAGACCAGAGCGAAAGCCAGATTGAAAAGGGGATAAGACATTCAATTCATTTAAACAGTTAAACAGTTCATTTAAACAGTTTTATAACTGACAGACTTTTTTTTATTTTATTTTATTTTTTTATATAATTTAGCAGGTCTGCAAATAATAGAAATTGGTCAATAATTACTCATATCAGTAACATCTCCTCCTTTAAATGTAATTCTGGCAGTGACGTGCGGTCAGGGGAGGCAGGTGAGGCACTCCCTCACCCGTAATCATGACAAAAAAAGAAAAAAGAAACTGTACTTAAAGAAATATTAATATAATGATTATGATACACACAGTTATGTGTTAAAAATGCATTTGGAATATGACTACACATTTCTGCCATTTTATCGAGTAAAAATAGCTGATTTTGAGTTTTTCAATACATTTTTCAATAAAGAGCAGAGAAAAGTTAGCAGGTGAGGCAGGCAGTACTCCGCCTCAACTCAAGGGGGCGCACGCAAATTGTGCGGCTTTGTGCCGCTGCTTCAACAGAGACAATCTAAAG
>KN500413.1:16237-32172 GCA_000787155.1 Scartelaos histophorus | reverse complement strand
TATTTAGAGCATTTATTTATACAAAAATGTTTTATTCATGTAATGAGTGCACGCAACAGAAGTGAAAAAAAATAAATAAAAAATGAATAAGTCTTGTTTATGTAGACGATTTCGAACATAAGATTCACTTGTGCGTGATAACTTGCAAAAACACTAAAATAGAGGCATTGGAGCTCATTTGTAACTATATAACAATGTTGATAAGCCATTATAAATTAGAATGATAAAAAACACACTATTTACTCTAAACTACACTATTACCAATAAAGTTATTACACCGTGAAACATTAAAACTGTAAATGTAAAGTAACTATATTTGATCAATGAAGAAAAAAGCTGCAAAAATCAGGGCATCTTACCTCGGTATTTCATTCTCAACCAACAAACAAAACAAAAAGGAAAATGTAGATTAAGATATTGTCATTTTAAGCATTCCACTGGTTCCTCTGTGCTCGCTGATGTACATACACCGAATACAAAACCAGTTTGAGATGTGAACCAGGATGTCCTCGGATACACACCCACCTCGCATGAACTAGAAGATCAAGTTACAGATATCTCATTATACAAGAAGCCCGGCAAAGACCTGGGTAACGCACAACAACCACGCCTTCTCACAACACTGAGAGAAAACAATACAGACCAGGAATTTAATGGAAACAAAAGTCTAAGCTATTTAAAGGTATGTTTAGTGCAGCGTTATTTAAGTTTTACAATAAGGTTTGTCTGATATACAACTGTACAATAGTAGATAAGCCTACATTAAATCACTATTTCATCTATTACAATGTCTCTCCTGCAGCCACCTCCGGTTTAATGACTTATTACCACTTATATTTGTTATATTATTATATTGTGTCCAAATCATTTCCCTTGTAGATCAATAAAATATGTAAAATAATCTAATTGTTTCTTTCTTCTGCACATGAACAAGTTACTGTCTATAAACATACTGATATTATCTCCCCATTGTTATTTAAGTTTTACAATAAGGCTTGTTTGAGATACAACTGTACAATAGTAGATAAGCCTACATTAAATCACTATTTCATCTATTACAGTGTTTCTCCTTCAGCCACCTCCTGTATAATGACTTATTACCATTTATATTTGTTATGTTATTATATTGTGTCCAAATAATTTCCCTTGGAGATCAATAAAATATGTGAAATCATCTAATTGTTTCTTCCTTCTGCACATGAACAAGGTAAATTAATAAAGTAAAGTAATAAATGTACTTATATTATCTCCCCATTGTTATTTAAGTTTTACAATAAGGCTTGTTTGAGATACAACTGTACAATAGTAGATAAGCTTACATCAAATCACTATTTCATCTATTACAATGTCTCTCCTGCAGCCACCTCCTGTTTAATGCCTTATTACCATTTATATTTGTTATGTTATTATATTGTGTCCAAATAATTTCCCTTGTAGATCAATAAAATATGTGAAATAATCTAATTGTTTCTTTCTTCTGCACATGAACAAGATACTTATATTATCTCCCCATGGTCATGAGCACTATTGACACTGAAGAGCGTTTGCTTAAGTTTTACTGCTGGGAGCGGAGGTCACACCAGCGCAGGTCCTGTCGTCAAATCGCTCACAGAACCTTATTGTTTTTGCTCATATGAAGCGCTGTAATGATCACAGCTCTGTCTCTAGCGTCAGTGACACAGGAAGCAGACAGAATGGATCACATGGCACAGTTTAGAGAAGGTGCAAAGTATATCTGCAGTGGAAACATATGTTATATTTCCCTGCCTCTGATAATGATGATATACTGTATTATATGCCACATCCTACAGTTTATTGCAGGTTTCAGATGACGTCACAGCATTTTAAAGGTCAATATTTATACAGATGGGGGGTAATTAAAACTAATATTGTGAAAATGCAAAATTAGCTTATACATTTTCTTATGAGTTCTCCCATTTAGTCAATAATTGAAAATGCCAGGTTAAGCATTTGAGATTTTACCTTATGGATATTGCAAGACAAAGTACCGTGTAAGCAATTAGGGATCTTTACCTATTCAATTACTGGTGATGTTTTAGTTCATAATTCATAAAACATTGTGTATTAAGGACAAAAACATTTCTGGAGGATCCACCTCAGCATGTGATCTATGCTGTTTAAGTCCAAAGTAAATATTTTCAAACAATCAGCTCTTTAAAATGTCCTTCAGAGATCTTTTTTTTTACCTAGAGCCCCAATGGTGACAGTTTTGCTGCCCCCTGCTGGTAGATTGCCTGGAGTGTTTCATAGTATAGATGTTGCACTTTTCTGTCTCTATGGAAAAAAAGCAGATGATGCCATAAAAATCAAGTTACAAGTCAGAGCTGTGGAGAGAGGACGCCACATTAAGAAGAATAACAGTTTTCAAGCCATTTTTGAGCAATAGGACAAATCATCTAATACATGTGGCTGGATACATAATGTAACACTATAGAAAAGCAATAGATCTCCATGTTGAGCGGGTGACAGACTTATATCAGAAAAGATGCATAGTGCACCTTTAATATAGCCCTACAGACAGTTTATTTTCTTTAAATGCTTGGTGGTTATGCTTAATCCAGTGTATAATTAAATTGAAAAACTAAATAACTTGATAATGCACTTACTACTTCTTGATAACATCCATAGTATTTCAAAGTATACCATACCACAATTGTTTTTTTTTGGGGTTTTTTTTTTCATTTTTTTACAGCAACATCAATAGAATTTTGTCTAAAAGTCAACATGTTAATTATTAAAGTTGATTTCAAAAGTTTTCAGCTAACATAATGTGATACCACTGACGGCCAATAGAGGGACTTTGTGGACTACAGAAGGAGCATTATGCATTTTGAGTGTCCAGGGGCTGATTGAGCAAGAAGGAGAAATCTTCTGGATTTTCTGATACAATAAGTCCACTGTGTCATTTATGAATAGACTTTTACAGCAAAGTGAAAATATAAAAATTCAAAATGACCAAGACACAACAGAGTGCATTCTACATTTGACTTGTACTGGAGTCTTCTAGAGAAATGCCCACTGTTACTGGCAGCTGCAGTGCTATTTTTACAACTAACGACATGTAAATGAGCAGCTATAAAAAGCTTAACTCAATCGTATTAATGGCATATGTTATTTTCAAGACCACTGAATAGTTGTGACTGATTATTGTGCCAAACTGTGACTTTCTCATAATTATGGAAACCAATTAGTGCTGTCAGTATATATAATTTTGATTTCAAGACTAAACAATGGGAATCCTACAAAATAAAATAAAATTATACTATAATAATTATGATTAGACAATGAACTGTAATTCTGAAGATGAAATAGTGCTCTCCATATGTCACATTTCGGTCTCTTATTAGTTTTGATAATTTTAAAAGTATTCAAATTTTGTTCTGTTTATGCAACTTTACTTTAAATTAGTACTTTGTCTTCATACTAGTTTAAATATCAATTAGCATCTGATTTTCTTATTGTTGACAACTCTAAAACCAGTCAAGAGCAGGTGATGTTTTGCAAAATGGCGGCCGTCAACTTGAAATGTGCACTTTGATGTCTCGTATGTGGTTGGTCTTCTCTGGTAAGTGGGTTAACATTAACATGAAAAAAGCCCGTAGATTTCAAAGGGAATCGGTCCACTGATAGATAGCTTCAGTCACAGTAAGACTATTTTTAGATGCAAGTCATTTCAGATAATGTCAACTCTCAGCTTGACGCTAACGGCATTTTTAATAACTGATTTATCATGTGTAATGTCAGTGTTCCATATGGAAAAATATAGGCTTTTTACTCAGAAGTAGGTTCATTATATACTTATACTTAAAGTGCTTATTAGAGTACTTATTTAACACAGTAAACATCATAATATTTAAGATTTTAGACAACATATTTTGGGGATTTTTTGATTGGAGTTTATAATTTTACTTCCTGCTTGGAGGCGGGGATATGACATAATAGAGGCAACCCCCCAACTGTTACCTAGCAACCATAATGTTAGCAAAACTTTGAACATGTGCATAAATTGCCCCTGCACTTTGGAAGGGATTTTCAGTGCGTATACGTTGAGGGTTTTTCGGTTGTAGGTACTGCAACTTTTTTTTCTACCACAAATTGTCACAAAATGTAGGTCAATGACATATAATGATTTTCAACAGGCAAATTTTAAAATTTTGTTTCTATTGAACTTCAAATATTTACAATCTACATAAATCTGTTTGACATTTATATTAAGGATTTTTTTTTTCTTTTTAATGTACATGAATTGGCTACGACTTTAAAAAATATCATGTGGTGCGCCCGAGAATAACCTTAAACACTTTTATTTTCTAAAACATTGGGATATTAATCTAAGTTCTGAGTAATATGCACATGATATTGATATCTGAAAACATGATATCTGTTTGAATATTATGTGGGAAATATCTATTCAAAAAAGCTGAAATTTCATGTGGGACTACAAAATACTTCAGAAAATATGCCAAAAAACCGAAAATAAATTTGATTAGATTTAGAGTCATTTTAAAGAGGTTTAAAAATGAGCAGTTAAGGGCGGCCGGTCGCACCACATGACATTTTTAAGTGCCAAAAACCTGCATAATGACTAATGATTTCTGAAAAAACTGATTTGGTTCCTTGGAGGTCAGAGGTACTACAGGTACGTGGTGAAATATTATGAAATCTGAGCCGTTTTAAGTGAAGAAACTGGACACACATCATTGGCCCACATAACTACGAAAGCTGTCAAAAGAGAACAGAAAAATGCATTCAAGTCCATGGGGAGGATAAAATATAAGTGTTGTCTTCAGCAGTAACAAAAATACTAGGGCTATGTGCAAAATATCCAATCAAAAACATAAGAGAAAACTTATTTTAAGAATTTCGCCTTCAAAGTCTGCACCTTGTGATTTTACACAATGATGGGAGGTTTTTCATTCTTCAGTGAGTCTTCAAATATTTGCTCCTGTTTGGAAACTTACATACTGTATTTCTTTGTTTTACCCTTGTTGTTTTTGAGAAAGTCCTCAGTTAAATTCAGTAAATTCAGTAGATGTTCAAAGAATCCAAACCCAGACCATTTTGAATTAGGGTACTTAAGTTCTTACCAAATATATCTTACCAAATATATCTTTTGGGAATCAAAATATGCCCTTTATTTGTTCATGATGACTTTATTAAAGCTGATAAATATTTAAAAAGACAAAATTTTACACATTTAAAAATTTAAGAGTGGTTTGAGGCATTAAAGTGCATAACATTATACTGAAATATGCATTTGTAGAGGTAAATGCAGTAGTCTCTAGTTTCAGGTCATTTAAAAGTAACAGGAAGTAACAAAATGCTTAAACTTTGCTCAATACTGACAGCTGCTCAATGCTTAAAATGCTAAAAAATTGGGTAAATTAAGTTAGGCTCCAATATGTGAAATATAGACCGAATGCAAACTTCTTACATAAGGTGCTGATATCACTGTTTTTGTTTTAAATAAAAGGATAACACTGATGAGAATGTGATCTGACAAATACAAACGTCGAAACAAAAGCACACAGTTCACATCATCTTCAACGGGCTCAGCAAATCAACTTTAAAATTCATCTGAGAAGTTCCTGTCAGAGAATAAGACGCAGTTTGAGTTAACGTGAAAAAAGCAGAAGCTGCGGGTGTGAGCGTGGCTGTTTTAAGCAGAAGTGCCCCAAACCTCATCTGACTCGTCCTCCACTGCGCAGGACACGGCACCGCTGCCCTCCTCATCCTGTCGGAGCAGCACCGAGTACCTGTATGTAGCCTCACTGCAAAAAACACATGCATAAAAAATAAAATAAAATAAAAGCTTATTCTCTAATCTATCTTAATCTCTAATCTAATTTAATGCATGTATTGATTTAATATGGACATAGTAATGATCTTTGGTGGTTTGTTTAAAGGTCCATTGTGTCATTTTTCTCATGGAGGGTCCATCAAATGCTTCTCTCCACAGTCAAAATCTGGTCAAATGGTCAAATTTGTGGAGGCAGCTCACAGTCAGAATGCCTATAAAATCTATAAAAGCTATAAAATCTTTTGCAATTTAATAAATGTAAAGAAGAGCCCTTTAATGTCATACTGTGGAACATTCCAGGCAGAGCAGCGACACAGAAACATGCAGGTGACAGACCCGCAACCAAAAAGCTACATAGTGAAACTTTAAAATGCTGATTCCGTACTAGTTTATTCTTTGTTTCTCTGCTACTGGTATTTACTGGTATGTGTGGATGACTATAGACTGAGTTGCAGAGAGTTAATTCATACCTGTACATTCAATTTGACAATAAACATCTCATTTATAAACAGGCTCTGATAAATGGCAGATTTAGTTGTATTCACTATTTCATGAAACACATAATGGTTCTCATGACTCACACATTCAAGTTTTTAGTAGTTTTTCAATGCTTGGCTTGAACTAAGAAAAAGCAACCTTGTACTTGAATTGAACAGCAAATGTCTGTATTATTTAGTGTTTTGCATAAAAACTGAGTTATTATTTACCACTATAATCAATAGGTTGGCTCACATTCATAAATTTGATGATGCAGTAATTTCAGATGTAGGGCAGGGGCCAATATTACTATAGGAGCTAATGACAAATGTTGAATTTATCATTATTTGATCCTCAAACTTGAACTGAACTTATTTAAACCGTTTCAACCGACAACAATCATGTCCTTGGGATTAAATAATGGCACCACAACACTATTGTCAAAACATAATTTCACTTTTGTTTATTTGTTCTGCCAGAGAAGATGACAGACTCGGTGCCAATTTTGTTTCATGTGGATGTGGTGCCCAGTAATTTGGAAGATATTTACTATAAACCAGGTCAACAAGCCTGCAACCTGACAGCTAAACAGCAAATTTCACCATAAAATTTCAGGGTTAGGGTTATAAAGTATAGATGAACCTATTGCGTATATATTGGCCATGTGTAGCAGAACTTTCATATCAAACTTTGGCTTATCTTTTCACCTCTGGGTCTAACAGCCCAGGAGTAACCCCCATTTCCTCATGACTTACTTTAATGAAAGGTATTAAAGCACACCATTGAACTTGCTTACTTGACTGGGAAGCAGTATTTCCGGATGATCAATACTGCAGCAGCTATGGCAGCAGCACAAACAAAGATTACTGAGGCAATAAGGCCGGGATGGAGTCGAGGCTGCACCTGAACAAAGACAAATGAGAGTAAAGTGATTTAACAGTGAGGTACAGTTAAAAAGCCCATAAAGCTCACAGTATGATGAGTGGAGCTGATAAAAGGAAGAGATGCAAGGATAAATGACAGCTTAATATGCAGCAGCAGCGCTCAGGAGCAGGAGGTGTTTAACCCGAGAGAACAAGCTCAGAGGGAACTGTGTGGGGCGCGTGAACTGACAATCAATATAAAGGAAGAGATGAGTTGATAATTGTCTTTTTAACAGAGTTGTAGGGTTTGTACGGGGGAAATAAGGTGTGATTTTGCACTGTACTATACAAATGTGTGTGTGTGTATCTGCATATGTCTTTATCTATATATATATGTAGAGCACATCAAATACAGCAGCACATAAAATAAAATGTAAAATAACTAAATGCAAGATAGAAAAGTTTTGTGCTGTTCTGTGGAAAAAAATGCAAAGTATCTTGAAGGAGACAAGTAAGAGACATATGAGCATTAGAAAAGGTACATTGTGCATTTATGACACATCAGTAATGACATAGAAATGGCAAAGTATGTGAAATAGTAACAGGCTACTGACAGCAGCAAGTGTGTAATGTTTCATCCTTTTTCTTTTGCTTTAATAACATCCACAGTGGAGCCTACTTTTTAGTAATGTTACTTTCAAAAAACTTCATGCAAAGTTTACCTGGAGAATACATTTTAAAGCCTTTGCTCTGATGCTTTTGGTAGCGCTGCCCTCCTACTTGAACCGTGCTCACCAATGTCATTTAGGACACTACAAAAACTTTCAAGGCAAATTTTAGCAGACATGATTAACACGCAGTATTATGGCCTCAGCGACTTAATAAGTGTCACTTTTTCAAGGCTTATAGATTTTTAGGAGTTATTTTGAAGATTAATTTTAACTTGAATGAAGTAGCTGTAGCTGTAACCGCCGAGTTAGGTAAAAGGAAGATCACTTTACAGTAAACCTACCTCTTCTCCGGGCATTCTTATGTATCTTTTAACTCTCTTTGGAGACTCTGGAGGTAAATAATTAGTAAAAAGTTTGAGAAATTAATCGAAAGAGCCTTTACTCAAACATTTTAATATCGGCGTTTAGTCGCTGATTTGGACTAAACGACATGTTTGTTTACTTCCTGGTTTCTCGCACCTGACGCTTTTCCACACCACGTGACCTGCTTCTACGCGTTTGATTTGTAACTAGAATAAGAATATATTGCAGGAAAAAAAAATCTAATAGATTTATTTAATATTACTAAGACTAAATGGGGCTATGTAGTGTATTAATGACAACACTACATAGGCTATGTAGTGTATTAATGACAATACACTACATAGCCCCATTTAGTCTTAGTAATATTAAGACTAAGACTAAGACTAAATGGGGCTAAGACTAAGACTAAGACTAAGACTAAGACTAAGACTAAATGGGGCTATGTAGTGTATTAATGACAATAATCTTGGCAGTTTGCTCCCTTGTATATGATTGATTTCCATAAGTTGCATCCATAGTACTCCACGTAAACATTTAAAACATTACTGCAGTAATAGGCCGAAAAGTGAATTGCAATTAGCCAATATTTCCAACTTAATTTAAAGCTTTCACACTTAGAAACAAGTGATCTTACTTACAAATGCAAGAGCAATACTATGTGAGCCTTTATGTATATGATCAGTGTCTATGCATTCATCACTCCCTGCAAAAATCCAATTTATTGTAAAGTTGAAAATTAGATACTATTTTGTGAACAGATCATGAGGCACAGAGATCGAGACATCTTCTGACTCTCCATGACTTCAATACTGCTTGTAGTTAAAAACAACACTTCCATAGAAACAAACCTTATTGCATTATAGATCGCCTACACATACAGCTTTGTACATGAAATGAATCAGGACAATTGTACAGTGCACAGTCAGTGATAGAGATGCTGCAGAGTAACAAAAGTTTACAAGGGAGAAATCAATTCAAGTCAAAGCTCAAGGAAGTTTATTCACGGTTTACATATTATTACTTTGCCAAGACTCCTCAATAGAAAAGTGCAGCCCTGAGTGAATGGGCAACAAAGCGTGTACTGCATTATGTGAGCTGAACTCCCTCCACAATCGTGAAAAAGATTCATTAACAGCTCAATAGCCCAGCCTGAAAATCCATAGGACATTCATCTTGTGATTTATTCATTAGATATTTATCAGCTAGTGTCAGGCCAGTTCGTAGTACTTCCCCGACTTTGGATCAAAATAGCAGTTCAGGCAAGGATCATAGAGCAGATTCAGATACTCTTCCTCGTTCTCTTCAATCATGCATTTATCCACCTCTGAAATAGAAAAAAAAAGTCAAATCAGAGGCACATTCAAAAGCGATTGTTCAAAAGAGACATTTAAGAAGTTATTCAAATAGATGACATGTATGAAACAACTGCAACATCTGTTTATTTTTTGGTTCGACATGCCAAACACGAAAAAGCACTTTACCTACTGTGTACTTTGTGTCCTTCAAGCTGAGTTTAAAGTCCTCTTTCACTGTAATTTACTCTGATATCAAAACGCACTGGTCTATCCTTCACTGGCACATTATAGCACCGTAGAGCCATCCTTGTAATCCCCATTACTTAAAGGCCTGGATGTAGTTGTTAAACTGACAGGCTGTTAAATACTTAAAAAGGTTATGGAGTGCCCCCATAAGGACTGCTTTATCTTATCAGAAGTTCGGCGACAATAATGAAAACTAATTATGAGACAAGTTGTGAAAGCGGTTTAAAAATGATGTTGTAAACCAGAAAAAGGTTTTGTCAATTAACCCGGTGGACGTGTCTGGGGGGAGCGCACATGTAATGAGGCTGTCTCTTCTGACCTATGGAGTTAGACAGAGGACACGGAGCGCACCGCTTGTGGGTTTTGGCCCTTAATTAGAAATGGCTTCACGGGATTTTTTCAGCCTCCTCCATTTGAAGAATGTAGTTAAGAGTGACAATGGACACTTGACTCATTACCTCAGACAGGAAGGTTATGTTTTCATTTGCATTGGTGCTCTGTCAAGGTAGGAAAGACAAAAAAACCCTATATATTTCAGGGGGAAAAAATTCTTGGCCATTTTGACATACAAGGTAAAACATAGTATATTTTAATTTTCAACTTTAATGAGTTGATTTATTTATCTTGATTTATTGCTGCATATTTTTAGTTTACTGCTAGTCTAACGTCATAATACTGAAAGTTCCTCATTTTGAAACCAATGTAGGTTCTTTTATCTCATGTGGCTTGTTATCATTTCTGTAACTGCTATTTGTGAATCAAAATTTTTGGAGTCAATGTCATGTACAAAATTAAATTGAATCTTCCTGCTCTAACGTATCCATATCACTAAGAATTAGGTCAGTAAGGGCATTTAACTTAAAAATATATATCAACCCTGCAAAATGAATGTCTTTGGTTGCATCTCATGTTCATTAGTTATTTTAAGAGGGGCTGATTGAGTTTAAATCTGTACACAGTGTATTTATTGTGAGAATGCATGCGTCACATATATAAGCAGCTATTTGTGCCTTTAACACAAGTCATTCTTTATGTTTCCGGCACAGATTCATTGTAAATAGCTGTTGTTGCTTCTCTTCTACAACAAAATGCTGGCTAAACGCGCTAAGATAAATCCAGAAATTACCTCCAACTAGATCTTCCCCACTGTCCCATGTGGTGTGTGACCTTCGGCGCTGACCGGGAGCCATAATAGGAGGGCTGAGCACGTCCATCCACTCCCTGGGGACCGCCGCATAAAAAGACCATCGTCATGACAGTATATGGCATTACACTCACCATCCCAGCACATCATAAAGACACTGTACAATATTTTAACAATAAAGTCTCCATCAGTGTGCATTGAAGAGAGCCATTTGAGCATCCATTGTCCTTGAACCACTTGTGCAGGAACACTTAGCCTCCAGGCCTCTTGGTTTTTACCTGAAGGATCATTTATTAAGGCCTGAGAGTGTCCACGCTGCGGCCATAGCAGGGGTCCTAACCTTGTCTGTGTGGAGGAGGGCAGGATTTCCTTTCACTCTAAATGAGTTTGTTCTCTTCGTCATAAAGGTACAGTGCATCCACCTATAGATCATGGGCTTCTTTGTACACCGGGTTGGAGCCAAATTCTTTTATACCGAGCAAAGACAAATAAATACGACAGAGGGGAGAGACACAATAAGATGAATGGACAATTTTGGGGTAAGAAATGCATTGAGATGGAATTCTACCTGCAGAACCTGGACGCTTTATAACAAAAAGTGAATTTGCGGTTTATTTTTCATCTCGAGCCATTTGGAAATACTGTGTTTCTATAGCAACACTGCAAATCAAATTCTGTTGTCCTTCTGATATTGTAAACAGATAAGTACTTATAAACATTGAATATTATTCCCTCTAAAGATATCACTACTACTGCTGCTACTACTGCTGCAATACCCAGGACCCAAGATAAAATTCTAAGGGATTACGTAAAAGTACAGCCTGGCACCACTTTATAATACCTACACCCTATTAACGCATGAACAAAGACTTCATTCATAATTTCTTGATTGCAATGTACGGCATTTACTCAGTTGCACTCCAGATATCATTTTGTTACCATTCAATTGACGAGCTGAATCTTCAATGGAATACAATATCCATTATGTGAGAGCAGCCCACACAAGAATACAATACCATTTGATCCTGTGATACTTATGGGAAAGGATCAGAACAGTTTAACTTAATCATCCATTTGTGGGCTCAGGGAGAATATGATATATCATATTAGAAGCTTATAGCAATTTCTTTTGTGATATGAAACATAAACTGGCAATAGATTCCCCGCAATGCAATGTTTTAGATGCACGAAATTGCAGTTTAAAATGGCTGACGAGCACAAGTTTCAGTTTATATTAAAATTAAACAGCTTAAATATGTAAATGAGTCACAAAAACACAAGCGGAGAAGGCAGAATAAAAGATATGTTGATTAATTTAGTTCAAAATGACTTTGAAAATCTTCTGTTCTAAAGATGAGAGCTTTCCATTCTAACAAAGGTATTCATGCTTCTGACATCTCTTTCACTGAGAACGTCAAAAACTCGAAGAAAAAAAAAAAAAACTGTGATTCAAAGCTACAATTTGAACAGCCCATAACGAAGCTGAATTTGGCAAGAGTGAATAATTCTTGGGTTTTAAATGCATAATAATTAAAGTGCGAAGAGGTTTGATGAAAAGAAATGAATTACTTTTATGTTCTGCAATAAAAATGACTTTTTACAAGCTACCTAGACTGCAACTATATGAACATCTTTTAAGCTACACACATCTAACTTTATTATAGGCAAAAAATAGAGGATGGAAGTTATATTGGTCTCAAATAAAAACATTGAAAGAACAAAAAGTGAAGGATGAAGCAGTTTGACATCCGTGCAATTGTGGCATTCAAACTCACTGAGACAGATCTTTTCTAAAAACATATCCATTGAACGCTTCAATGATATCCTCATTTTACATTTGGTATGCTACCCAAAAGCATCGTATGCAAAGACAGAAATGTGGGGGAAAAGGGACAAGCATAAAAAAAAAAAAGAAAAGAAAAGCTTGCGGTGTTGCCAGGATCTTAAAAAAGCCATGATAGAAAAGCACTGTTAGGCTGTTTGTGAATGCAGCGCCCCAAAGAAAAACAAAGAAAACAACGACAAATCCTGTGCAGCTGCTCTTCAATATGTAAATGGAGGCTCAGTTCAAAGTCTAATTTCAGAAGTACAGCTGTGAATCCTGAAGTGCTGCAAGAGACAAGTCACACAGCCAAGCCATCTCAGCTGTTTCTGGAGATGAGTAAGTTATGATAAAGAGTTATGTTATATCAATACAATATTAGTTCCAGGATGAGTTCATAGGCAGTATAATAGGCAATAGAGTTAATATAGATAATAAAACCACCACAGAGACTTGGCTGCTGGACGCAAACACTTCATAACATATGTCACTTTAACTCACTTCAACAATACTTCTCTTTGTACTGTGAGTTTCGCACTGTTGTTCGGTTCTTACGGTATATTTTAGATTGATATATTTTGGATTTTGGATTTGTTGTAGAAGTTGATGTTAAAATTGCCAATATTAAGTTATTTTCTGATCTTTCTTACAATGTTGTATCCTCATCACAGACATATGTCAAGTTGTGCTTTGTTTCAGTCACACATGTTTAACACACACATCCTGCATGTTTAACCTGAGAAAACACTCCACCCTGTGATGATACAGTAATACAAGAAGTGCTCTACTTTGTTTTTAAACTCCATACAACTTTACTAGAATCATCTGGATAATTTCAGTCCTGGAACTGCCGATCTCTACTGAACAAAAGGTAAAAGGTACATGCTGACCTGAGCACTACCACTACATTTTGAGCAGACTAATAATAAAGGGTTGCTCAAACAACCCCAGGGATTTTTTTTAATCACAAGAGTGTATTTTGTGTAATACAGGGCACTGAACGAGCCTACAATATGTGTACAGTGTTCTACAATATAGCATTAACCTGTATATATGATTGAGAAAAGTGATCCAATGCTTTCAGTTAGAATGCATGTATTTTTGAGTAATAAAAACAACGGTAATAAATATGGTATATGTTTAATTGTGCTGAAGTATCTGTTTAATTTATTGCCGAAATATTTCACTCTATAAAATATGTGTTTGTCATTAATTTGAACTGCTGAAATGAACTCACTTTCACCAAAATTGTCGAGTTTATTGATGCACAGTTGTGTGTGTCATGTTTTTTTTCTTATAATATTTAGGCTTCTTTCAAAATATACTGTGTTTTCTCCCAATAGCACACATACAATTACAAGAGAATTTATGCACGTTCAAACCAGCAAACCTGGCTTTTCATCAATAAATCACAAGTGTTAGGGAGGAGGTGGGAGCTTAATCTCGAGCAGCCGAATTATGATGCAACCTCTTTGTCTCCGTTGGTAACGTGCAGTGGCTGTGTACACTACAAAGACATGGAGATGTGTGTGTGAGGACAGTGACAGTGGGACATATGTGGGCCACTAGTCCAGTGGGAAAGAGAACATAAAGGGCCTTTGGGAGCTATGAGGAGGGCCACTGGAGTCAACTGTTTAAAGAGGCACTATGTAACTTTTCTGGTGGAGGGTCTGCCACCTCCTTTTCTCCATGGAGCTGTTGCTTTGCCTGATATGTTTCACAGTATGGTATAAAACATCATTAGCATAATATTTAATTTCAAAACTCAGACTCAAGATGTCTGTCCACTTTTTAGTATTTTGCTTTAAGTATAAGTGACTGAAATGTCAGTGTAGCATTTGAATTCCTAAGTTGCTATGAATATAATGCTTAAATTGTTTCTTGTTGTGGAAAACAGCCATCTGTGCATTATGTGTTTATCATGGCTATGCTGATAATCTTATCTCCTCTGCCCCCTGATTTATAACATGTTTCAGACTTCTTCTGGACTTCTTTGTGCTTTTAACCTATGGATTATAAATGCAAGGTCATCGTGAATGTATTACGGACTCAAATGGAGACAACTGCAGAAAAAGAAAGAAACTGACCTTTGCCTTATCAATGACAAATGTGGAGAGGGTCACATAGGCAGCCTTAAAACTTGCATTGAACTTAAATTGGTTATAGCTGGGTTTTTTCTTTTGTTTTTTTTTTTTTGTGTTAGTTTTTTACTGTAGTTGGAAAAAATGTGTTTTGCCAAATGCAGACTAACTGTACAAACAACTCTTAAGAAAGAAATTAGACCACTGTGTGCTGTCTGCATCTAATTATGAAGTGTTTTATCTTCAGAGAATCAGGGAGTGTGCTGTTAGCATTAGACTGATGGTATCTGGTCCCTACAATATAAACTATAAACTATAAACTATAAAATAATCATGGTGAATAAGGATGCTCACAGTGGTAAGTGAGGAATAACTCGTCAGCAAACTGTTTAAATGAACAAGTTGTGCTTTTCGCCTTTGGAAGAAAATCAGGTATGGCGTCTTTAACCAAACTCTATCTCATTCCTTGTATTCAAATATATGCTCATGTTATTTATAAATTTACCTGGAAATAGGAAATTGGTGTCAAAAATCACCTTTAAAGTTAAGTGACAGGTTTAACAACGAGTGAAGAATAATGTGTAGGTGTGAATGTGACAATAGCAGTTAAGAGAGAAGGAGGCTGTGTGACTGACGCGCTGTTTATTTGTTCTTATCTTAAAAGCAGATAAGCCGCATCCATACTGCGTGCTGACAACTGACATTTAGCCTAATTCTTCACTCACCGCTTTGCATCTGATTAAAGAATTCCTCACTGGATTCTATGTTCAACCACTGAAGCCAATATAACATACAGGCAATACATGCACCTCAGCTACTGCTTCTCAGACAGTATGTGATTTTTACGGAAAACATTTCATAACAGATGTGTGTCTTAACTTACACTTAAGCTATTTCTACTGTGTTTTGTTCCTACTTTAATGCTGAATTAGATGCTTTAATGCTGAAACAGAGGTACAGTAGGAGCAAAAAGTAAAAGAACTACCAGCAATGCCCATTGTGCTGCTTCCAGTGCTTTCAATAAGTTAGTTTTACTCAGTTCTTCTTTTTATAAATATCATAGAGCATGTACTTTCATATTGAGTACTGCTTCCAGCTCCCATCTTGTATAGCAGTGTTTATAAGTGAGAGTATTTACCTTGGGTTTGAGTT
>KN500413.1:0-16222 GCA_000787155.1 Scartelaos histophorus | reverse complement strand
AGCAGGGGGTTCATCTCCTTTTGATAGTGGTGACCCTGATGGTCAGGCTACAAAAGACAAAGAGGCAGAAGAAAAACATGGTTAAATATTAAGCCATATATTGAAAGCAAATATTTTTTCTTTCTTTATTATAGCCAAGGTCCAGGGCTTTCAATGTTTGGTAATGATACTTAACAACTCCTTGCATTAAATTCTAATGTGGCTTTGTAAGGTATCAGTGAAAGAACAAAGACAGTAACAGGGGTATAAAGAAAGCAAGGTCAGTAGCTTATGTATTTATTTATAAGGCATTCTTACTGGCATTTTTGCTTTTAATAAAAACAAGTCTGCAAACATGGGAGAAAAAGGGTAAGGCTAGCGTAAACAGCCCCAGCAGTGATCAAACCTTGTTCGTTTTTCTGATAAGCCTCAACCCGACGCAACCTCATTTTGAAAAACATCCATTCATCCCCAAATGTGTTTTGATACAGGAGCATTGTGATGTATTTGTGACACAGGCAGCAGCGGTCTGTGAGCTGAGTGTAATGAGCGACCTTTAAGTGCGCAGGATGGGAATAGCAGATAAGAATGGTTTCAGTAATATTCAGCTCAAAGAAACACGAGTGCGTAGCCTCTCCATCTTGTCAAGGCTAAGGACCATATTATAGCCTCAGGAGGCTGTTTAAGTCTAGTGCCTGTTTAAAGCCTATTACATTACATGACTTTGATGAAGAAGCAGTCACACCAAAGCAGCAGCCCCAGCGATGCTTAAGCAAATTTCAGCTATCTGCGTTCTTCAGTGGCTCTTCTACAAAATCATTGTCTAAAAATAAGACAGGAGCTTAAACTGGGCCTGGTGGGATGTGCAGGTAATACATGCTGATGATGAGGAGACCCTAGTGCTGAGCCTGATGGAATTTATTATACTAAATATTCACATTGCACAAAATCTCTCAAAGGGTTGTGCAGTGTTAGCTGAAGAACACTGTTAATTTTGTACCCTTTTAACGCCATTTGCTCAGTTGTTATAATGATTCTTTCACAGGGAGTTGTTCAAAGAAAAACACAGAAAAAAAAGGTTAAACCCAAAAAGTCCTCATCCTCCAGATCATGTTCTTTACCTTCTGAACCTTCTGTACAAAACTCTAGAGACCTTTGCAAAATCTAAGTCAAAATACATCCATTCTTTTTTTCTATCTTGCTGCGATAATCACCTTGACTGAGGTGATTACTACATTATTGAAATGGTATGCTTAAAGCCATTGCAGTCAAGGTCTGAAAAGTACAATGTACAAAAACCTTACCATTTCTTTAAAATTGAACAATGAAATAAGAGTCCCAGTGGTGCAAGACTATATTCATTTAGTGTTATAAATTTTGGTACATTAACAGATACCTCTATCCACAGAATGAGTAATAGACCGAAGTTCAAACCCAGTAATAATGGTGCTCTCTGGGGATAGTGAAAAGGACAAAGAGCCAGGTAAGACAATGTTCTTTTCAAAGTGCTTATGCAAATGGACCATGGACCGCAATGACCTTCAAAGTCCAAGAGCAAACTGTATTATGTGTATATTCTTCATCACATGATATCAAATTTATAATAATATGGACCATGTCAGATGACCTAATCATGTAAAGTTAAATATTGTGTTATTGAAACAGAGAGAGTAGGGCAAAGAACATACAGGCAAAGGGCAATAAAAGTCAGAGCATGTAAATTGTCTGGTTTAATCACTGGAGAATATTATTAGACATTGTGAATAGAAAAGTATAAAATTATGACTGTGCTCTGGATCCACTGGTAGGTCAACCTCATTAGTCAATACTGAATTAAGGGTTGCTGATAATTCAGAAATAAATGTATTATTGAAGATTATACATGGCTATCTACAAAGATTAGACAATATGTCTGTTTTTCCAGTATCTTAAAAATATAATCAAGAAATAAAGGTAAACACATTTTAAAAATTAAAACATTATCATAGGTGTGTTGTAGCCACCCTAAATGATAATTACATCTTTTAGTAATAGAGCAAGAAAATATGAAATAAATGAAATAAATTAAGCAAATCTACCGCTATAGATAAGTAACAGTGGTAGCTGCACAAATTTAGGGAAAAAAAATTTAAAATCTGTAGTGATTGCAGATTTTTATGTTTAAAAGGCAAGATTCTGTTCAGGGTGCACATTGCAGACAATTCCATGGACATGGTGCTAGTAGTACTAGCATTTTTGAGATTTGATAAGTGTGGAAACTCAAGTTGTGATTTCCATTTGATATACTGTGCAGCCCTAGTGTTAAGAGTAAAGTGTATTGTCCGTGTCTCACAGACCATAGTGATGTTTGTCCATGTGGAGGTGCCTTCACTGCTCAGACTCAGGCTCACGTGACACTGGTGGATCTGTAACGGGTTCAGGGCACCTCTGATCTCATCTTCCTCGTGTTCTCGCTGCAAACTCGCCAACATCTGCAGCTCGTCCTCATCCTGAGGCAGCAAGAAAAAGACTTAAATTACTTATTTAAAGGAACTGTATGTCGCCTGTTTACTGTTTAAAAAATCCACTACAATTACAACTGAGCACTAGGTTGTTGTTTATATAGAGGACACACACTTGTCATTTTCAGTGGATGAACATATCTCATGTTTTTCAGCACTGAAACAGGCATGAGAGACTCATGCGATCTTCATTCTGGCTTCTGATTGGATAATTGTCTTCTGAAAACCACTTGGCCATCATCACCAAAGTTGTTTGTCATTATTAATAAATCAATATTACATTAGTTAAGAGTACAAGATATACCGGTATTTGATTTGAACATGTTTACGGTTGATTTTTACAGAGGTCATGTTTACAAAATCTAAAATAAAAAAACTGTTCCTTTAACATCTTTATTCTGTACTAAAACATGACAGTCAGATGGATATTTGGTCCTTTCTGACATAGTCACTGTTCGTGTCTTGCATCATCTGTCACCAGTTCACATTTTCCCTTGAAGCTCTTTACATTCTAAGCACTGCAGAACACCAAACAAGTACTGCAGTTTTTCAGATGTTTTCACTCAGATGTTATTGACTCATCTGATCTCCCTACACCTTTCCTGGTTCTAGCAAATCCAAATAACAAGTTCAAAACTTCAGCTACAAGCAAATACAACATTGTAGAAACAGCATCAACTTCAAGGGAAAGCTGTAAACGGGGCACGAAAGCTTTTTAAATCCAGGCCACACAGGTGGATAGGAAAAGTCTTTAATTTAGATAAACCAATTTGAAACTTTTTCTGTAGTTTACTTACATAAATGTAGAGAGGCAGGTTTAATTTCTTGTTTCATTGTGCTGACATCAGATACAAAATAATTTACCTTTAGTATTTCTTTTTATATTTAGTATTTGAGAACATTGGTGTAAATTTTCACCTTATGTTTGGAGTTAAATTTAAAAAAATCTAAGTTAGAATTATGTCAGTAAATCCTTCTATACAATCAACAGTCAAAGTATTCTTAAAAGCAAGATTATAACATTCTGTGTAGGCACAACTTTAGGGGGTTTCTATGTTCACTGTAGTACTCTAGCACCAGTGATGTGCATATACCTAAACCTTTTATGAGCAACTTCAGGGGGTGACCTTTATGTCCTTACGGGAGAAAAAAAATGCATTTCAAGAAGACTGCCTTTGAAATCTATAAATGTAAGTTGAATACTTTTGTTGTTTCCACATAAAAGCTAAAATGCTGAGAGAGCAAACTGAAAAAAATATCTTCATAAAGAAAATGAGTACTGCCTGTAGTGCCTTTCTTTAACTTTAGTAGTACACAAGTTGTTTTTGTGTGTGAGGAGGCCAAGCATTGCAGTGGAGCTAAATGAATGACAGCCAATGAAGCATGTTCGTGGTGAAGGGAACCAACACCTTGTCATTTCTCTGTGACAGGTTTTCAGTCACAACCTTCACTGGATGTTACCCGTCTAGTGCTTCGTACAAATCATCGGGATGGTGCAAGGGTGAGAGAGGCAGAGGGCAGCATGTCTGTTACTGTGTGAGGCACTGAGAACAACAGCTCAGTGGCAGTCCTGTCTATGCAGCTACTATATAAGGATAAAGGAGTCTAAACTGATACTTTTCCTCAAGTGGAAGTAAAACACTGTGGTCAAAGGAATTACCCTAGTAAAACGTATTTAAGGAAACTATTACTCCAGAAAGAGTAACTGTCTTGTTGTAATCATTGATTCATAATTTTAAGTTAGTGTAACTGGAAGGAACTAGATGGGAACGATAGCTAAATCATATCTGTAGGAACAGTGCAAGAAAAAACAAATGTGTAAACAGGAAAATAATGTCAGCTGTTTTTTTGTTTTTTTTTCCTGTGGTAGATTACTCACAGAATAAAGAGTAAACAAAACACAAAACATTTACTTTAGTAAAAGTAGCATTATACTGTAAAATATATTTCTCAAGTAGTGTGTGAAGACTTTAAAATGTTAACTGTTGTTTTTAATGTAGGATTTGACCGTGACAAAATGAGTAGAAGAGGTAAATGCAACAAGACCTCGTCACTCTCACTGCCGATGAAGTCGTCCTCTGGCCGCGCCCCTCCCCTGCGCATGTGTGGTCCCTCCCACTCCTCTAGGTTGTTCTGTGGGGGCCCCTGCTGGCCTTGCCCTGGCTTCTTTGTGGGCGTGTGTGGCGAAGAGCAGAAGGTGAACACAGACTGATGGGTGCTGAGGTGGGGGTCTGACTCCTCATTACTGTCCCAAATGCTGCAGTCCCAAATGCAGCAGGGGGACTCGCTCTGCACTGAGACTCTCTCACCTCCACCCCTCTTCACGGGAGCCCCAGGACTGTCCATAACCACACCAGAGGCACGTTTATCTGGGACACAAGATTACAACGTGTAATTTAACCTCAGCTCAACTCCCATGAACATGGGCAAAGTCTGAAAAATGAATACAGCCAAAATGAAGTCATCAGTTAGTAATAGGTATTGTGGATAGTAACCATACATTTGTAAATCATTTTGTTAACGCTTAAAAATGTTAGCACAGTAATGGAAGCTCATTTATTAAAGCTGGATTAACTTTATAATTGTTTTGATTCTTTAAATCTTAAATCAAGGACATACTTAACTTCAGCCAGAACATTTCAATCATGCAGTAACCCATTACTGAGGTCTTTATTTCATAAAAATGACAATAACTGCAGTAGGTGTCTCAAAGCTAGCTGCTGAAACATGTCAAGGTAAATGCATCTCGCTAACTGAATGGTCGCCTAAAAAGAAATTCAGATTAGCTGAAGTCAATGCAATCCCAATATTTCAGCAATTTTATTCCTAACAAACCAACACAACAACCTCCTGGACAGAGACAAGATATGTCTTTTAATGATTCTACTTTTTTAAAGTCTTTTGATATGAGATCATTTAGATATATTGAAATGCAAATATTAAAATGGGTCCATCTGCAGCAAAACGGCTGTTACACAAAAAGACTTCAGCTCCATGTAACAGATCTAAACCACACTCTACCTGAAAGAGCCAGTGAATCTCATCCACTTGAACAGTATAATCATTTTCTCTAATTGCCCACTGTGAGACAAACCTTGAGCCCTGGAGATGTCCCCCTGACTTTTACTTAATGCGCCGCCATTACCATTAATGAACTAAATGCTTTTCAAATGTAGCTAAGGCAGCAGCAGCAGTGGAAGCGGTACCACACACTGCTTTTCTGTAGTAGTTTTGTGCAAAAACTCAAGTCTTTATACCACTGGGAACCTTGATGTGGCCTTGTAACTACCCGTGTAAAATAATAATATAAGCAGTCTGAGGCATACAAATATGTCCTTTTAAAGGAATCTACACGCTGAGGTATCCTGCAGGGCTGCAACATTTAACAAGAATAATTGTCACTAGCCAATTCTTAAAATGTATCATCATATTTTGATCATCATAATTGTTATCTGAATATACAGACTGTAAAACAAATACCAAAACACAGCAGCATTATAAAATGCCAAAAAGAAATAATTTTCATTGATAATGCACTGTAAATATTTCTATCTTGAAGCCTTAAGTAAATGTTTTAAATCTTAATTTTGTTAATTGGTATTGCAAATGTACGGTAGAGATAATTGATTGATTTGTTGACTAACAGAAAAATAATCACTGGCTAGTTGATAACTAAAATAATTTTTAGTTGCATCCCGAGTTTCAAGATGCATGCTCAGATATCTCTGAAAAGATTCCACCACTGCAAGCACAAACTGCTTTTTTGTTGCTGCCTTTTTACAATTTCCTAAGCACCACTTAAGTGCACATGTCCTCCAGCTTGCTCCTGCTTCCTGCCACCTCTCTCCCTCTCCATGGCCCGTGCCTCACCTGCAGCTGGGAGCTCGCTCTGTTCGATTAGGCTAAGAGCCTGTTGTCTGCTCCCCTGTCTGCTGCATGACGGAGTGCATGGCTTTGGGTTATCCGTCTTTTTGGGAGGCACATCTACTACAAAGCACATACATTGCACACATTAGGGTTATACACAGAATAAAATACACTTGAACACTACACTTGAACAATGACATAATTAAAAATGAAGTGGTTTATTAAGAATGATTCAGGCTTAGCAACTACTTAAATCTCTGGCACATAAAAACTAAAGTAAAATAATGTTTTTTCTTTTTCTTCTTTATTTTCATTTCAGTTTTTAATTGTACTGAAAAACATGTATTCTTAATCAAAGTGGGGTTGCATCATCACAAACCTGACTCTTATTTGGCCTGGAGGATGGCCTCCTCCTGCATGTTTCCATTTAAATGTTGTTCCTTTGGCTATAGTATTTTTTTTAAAGTAATTAAGCCTGAAAAATTTGAAATGAACTTAACTTGGTTAATTATGGCTTAAGTTAATGTTTGTGTTTAATTAAGGCTAATTAAAGTGTTGCAATAATATATTACCAAATATACAGTTAATAGAATACCTCTTGATGTGAGTTTTGATTTTCCTGGATTGAAGAGTCTGGGAATCTTGGACCCTGGTTTGTCACAAGTTTGGGGAGGGTGGGGTTGTATGATGCCCGCTGTTCCAATATACTGTACTTTTAACCACAGAGAACAGAAATGTGTTGGTTCAGTTTGATTGAAAAGTAATTTAAATACATCATTAAAAAAACCTATTAGGAAAATGTTGAGTGTTGTACATAGAGATTAAAACCAGCTACACCACGTTCCACTTAATCAAGGAAATGCAGTATTTTTCTCATCCAGTTATGCTAATGATGCCTCTTTATTCACCCTAAAAGCTGTTATGTGCTTGAGAGAACATATCATTTAAAGCGCTGCCACTGTGATGCTTTTAACAATGCACAGTGGTTAAATGAATTAACACATGCATTTTTTATGTGCTTGTTGTGAGTTTTCCAGCTAACATGTGCAGTGCATGTACAATCTGGACTTTATAAAAATGTCACACAACAAAAACACATTTGAATTTAAAATTAAAACTTACCCTCTCCAAGTGAAGGGGAGCAGTCTCTCTCTGAGTGTTTTTCATGTTGGCTGAAATTGCTTTGATTTCTAGCTTTACTCTTTGGGTTCAATTTGCAGCAGAGGGATCCCTTAAGGACACACACAAAGTCTTAAATTCAAGGCAATAAATTCAACTTGGTACAGACTTCTTGTTTCTTCAGACGTACTATACATTTTTTATCATGTTTATGTGATTACCATGTTGGAGGTACAAAGTGCACTGCTTTCCACTGCGTCTGAGGTGGCGCCGCTCTTTATTTCACTTTGAGGCCGTGGAGCTCCAGCCCTGGGCCCCGAGGCGCTCTGTAACACGCCCGGGGCCCTGCTCTTCACTGAGAGGGGCAGCCTTGTAGGGGCCACACCAGCCGTCTGCGCTGGATCTGCAAACACATCCAGAACATTCACTAACAGCACTGTGAAAATGTACTAAGGAGAGGATACTAGGCCTGCATCCTAAATGTATCTCACTGGTAGTTAATACCTGAATATGAAGAAAGAGATAGTAACAAGATATTATTTAGGTTTATAATATCATGGGATAGTTTAAAATGGAACTGGAAATCTATTTAAAGCATCTAATTTCTACACAGTTCATACAAAGTTGCACAATGTAATTTTTCTGGTGCAGAGCACACTGTCTATGTCATAATATATACACTTAACAATCTTGCATTTTTTCAATTACAGAAGTTTCACTGCATAGCTTCCACAAGTTTACCAGTAACTTGCTACTAGTATGGAGTGGAGAAAAGTTTCATATGGTATTATGGAACATTCTCAGCACAGTTTCACATTACTATAGAGACACGCATGGCAACAGACCTTCCACTAGAGCACAGTACGTCTTTAATTACAATTGTAAGTTGTCTGTTTCATGAATGTTGGTCCATAGGAGGGATGGAACAAAACAGACAGAGACAGAAAAACCTACCAATCAGTGCATCTCCAAAAGTGTCAGATGGTGCTCCAGAATGCCCTTGCTGTGAAACAATAGAACTAACCACTGTGCCACTACCTATCCCCACATACACAGGGGGCTGTTATGTTTTATGGACATAAGGCAGCTCTGTAGATTACAGTTTACTGCTCCACTGTCATAGTCTGTCAGGTGTAAATAATTGGCTGGGAGTAGGTGTGATGTGTCCATGATCTGACCCTATAGCGCTCATTAGCACCACCTTCACTGTTGAGTTTCAAGAAAGAGAAACCTGAGTAAACTCTTATCTCTAAACCATCTTACAGAAAAACAACAATATGCCCGCTTCATTTAGTCTCCACCAAGCAAGTATTTCATAGTTGAATTGGTTGCCGACTTTAATTGAAATCACTTAAATCATGATTATGCTAATAATGCAGTTGCTAATTATCATGCTATTTTTCTGTTTAGTTCCTGCTCTCCTCGGCTGACTCCGCTGGGTCACTTAACTCAGACTTGGACAGCTGTCAGAACAAATAAATAAGCTGTTATAAAAGGTCAGACAGACACCAGCGCTAAATAAGTGGTGTGTGTCTTTTCATATGAATATAATTGACAGTCTATCTGCACAGGTGTAAGGCCAAAAGAACAAAAGGAGACACAACATGAATTATTTGCATCTCTTAGTAAATGCATTATTTGGTGGTTTTCTCATTTATTCTGGTTGACTTTTAACTCAGTTCGAGGGTTGATTTTAAATGCAGACTATGTAATTTTCTTGTGGGTGGTTTGCAGCCTGCTTGTCTCCATGGATATGTTGCCTGATATGATCCACAGTTTGATTTAAACATCTATCTTCTATTGGTGTTTATTCTCTCAACTATACTTTGAAAAACATGCATTCTTACTGTGAATGGTGTCATCTCTCCATAGATCTGACCTCTAACTTGGCCTGGTGTTGTAACCTGTTTGTCTCCATGGAGATAAATAAATATAATGCCATACTGTGGGACATTTGAGGCAAAGCAATAACAAGGAAACAAGCAAATGTCATACCATCCACCAGAAAGTTCCATAGAGCACTTTTATTTTTTATGGTATCTTTTCTTGTGTTTGTGAACAACTATTTTCGTTGGCTATAAATAAAGCTTGGTTGGACATTTCCATAGCTTGTACAGTGGTGAGCCGCTTGTACCTACCAGCGACAGGTCCAGTTTTAACATCTGTTTTCTTCAGATTTCCAATGTTCAAGACTTGTGTGATATGTTTTATGTCCTGTGGGAAATGAAAATTTCGGGGAATCCACTCCATCAAACCTCCTCCGCTCAGGAACATCTCTGCAGTAAAAATGTTATTGCTTGAAATAAGACACTTTGAAATAAAACTTGGTAGCAAAATTTCACACAAATTGTTACTGTATCACACACTTGCTATCTATAGACAGTGTTGGAGGTATAATATGCATTTATTTATCACTGATTAGGGAAGGAAAAATCACACATACACAGACCACAAGATGTTTTCTATTTTTCTCTCTTATAGAGCCTGGGATTGTGTTATCATATACCAATGGAGAGTATAAAATGCTAAATACTTCTGACACCATTGAGTAATCAGTGTATTTATTCGTAGTGACTCAGTAGCTTATCTGGTTGTTTCACACCTCTCATTTACATTTTTACATAGTGTTTGCTATGTTTCTATATGTTTTGAATGCTCACAACAGTCTATACTTAAATATGATTACCCTATACATTCATATTTTATTGTCAGAGTATGTCTAGTCAGTGTGTTGAAATTAGCAAGATGTAGTCTACCAAAACATGATGTATGAGCAAAGATTTATACAGGCTTGATCTGGATTGTTTGTTGAGTTTTGTGTGGAAAATGTTACCCTTAAGAACTTCTTACATTGTCAATATTTTTTAGAGCAAGCAGGACAAATGAATGACCTTACCATCCCCAGCTTCAGGCTCTGCTTTTATTGTAAAGATTCTCCGGATGCTACAGTTTGCAAATACTGTTATTCCATCCAAACTCACAAATCCCACGTCTTTGAATAGTTTGCTTGTGAATGAAACAAGGTCAATGCACAAGTTCGACCACTGAAACAACACAAAAAAGAAATATGTATGAAGAAAAATAGAATATGCAGAGTTGTATAAATCAAATCAGAAATGACAAACGTATTGAGTTGCACATACAATGTGGCAATTTAAGCCAACAAGTGGAATCTTTGCATGCAAGAGTGTAGTAAAGAGCTCTTTGTGCACAGTGGATAAATACAGTCGTCGTCTTAGGTGATCTGTATCAGTTACCCTAGAAAACACATAAGCAAAGCAAAACAGTTAATATTAGAACTTTTATGACTCATATTAAACTTTAACTTTAACAGAATTGAATTGCAAGCTATAACAGAGTGTTGTAAAACTGGTGTCTTTGTCATCTCTGTATTAAAGCCATGCAGTGGCTTTGTAAAACACAAAGGAGCTGGTATACTTACGTGAGTTCAATGGAAAAATCTCTGCCGGGTGGAACATTGACTTGAAAAACCAGGAATCTTTGAAGCAGTCCCACTATCAACATCACAAAATACACTATTGTTAAAACAGCCAAATAGCAATTCAAGTCAAATTTAAATAACTGGTATCATAACTTACAAGGCATTTTCCCATTTTTTGGCATTTTCATTTTGACTGTCTGACTGCTACCCTCCAGACAGTAAACAAATCCTTTGATTTCTTTATTATACTTCTAAATGAAAAACAGAATATGAAAGTGAATGCATTCAACATGACCTGTGTCAGCACTCGGCTATCAATTACTGCACATGGCTTTTCATTCAAATATACTGTGGTGCTGTGTTAAATATAAATCAGTAGGTGTAATATGTGTGTAATATACAGTTCACAACACTGCAAGGTGGTACATTATTCATATCATTTTTTACCCCACCCTGAGCAAAATTAATCACTGGTACAATATTGAATTTTCTTTACAGTTGTCAAGAGTGTTTGCATTTGCATGTTCAAATGCTGTTCACAATGTATAGTAGTATTTAAAAAAAATAATAATATGGTAAATATGGTAGCCTGTATTCAAGAAGGTTTTATAAACCATCCAACTTTTCGTTGCACTCCATTCTTTATCAAGTACTTGTATGTGGTGAAGGCCAGGTGAGAAGGTGCAGAAAAGTATGAAGAATATTCTTAACAAGATAAGTGGGGGCATGGCAGTGTTTGTCTACACAGCATACTCATTAACGCCCTGGCACAGATGTAGGCTGACGTATTAATAAGTTGAGTTACGTGTCTAAGCCTGTAGCATCAAGGATAAAAGAGTCACTTTGTGTATGGCTCCAGCGCTGAGTTTCCATTTGGCCACAGGATCTTTGCCCTGAGCGCAGAATATTTCCACCACAGCTCCTCCCTGTCAGGAACATCAACAATCAAACCTTTGTAGCTCATTATCACTTCATGCTTTTGTGTTAACCTCGGCTAAAGCAGCTTAAACCCACCTGGTAGTTATTCTTGAACATTACGCTTGACGTCGAAGACGTAAAATCGCTCACTGTTTGTGCTGTTTGTTTCGGCGGTCCTGAAGTGTTTTTTTTTTGTTTGTTTTTTTCCGTCTAACTTTTAGGACACTTTAGCATGTTTGTTTTAGCTTCTTAAACACTGCTGCTGTTGGCCGTTAGCCTTAGCCCGCACTCGTCTCCATGGTTACGTGTCTTCACTAAACAGACGCGCGCGCGGCAGACGTCCTTTGTGGATGAGCCGCGCGCACGCGCTCAGGCGCGCATCGTGTGAGGTAAACAGACACGTCCAGAGGGACGTACAGGTGACGTGACCCCTCAGGAACTGGTTTTATTCTTCTGTACAGCACATACATGATAGCCAATATATAAAATACATAACCTAAATCTCTCCTTCCACATGACTTCTTTTTGTTTGTTTGTTTGTTTATTTGTTTATTTAATCGCAGGCATAAAACATTTTTTTTTTTTTTTTACCTTATTTCTCTAATCACCATTCATCACCAGTGCTCTTGACATAGTCAATACAATACATTATTTACAGACCGTGAGACAAAATTGAACTCTGCATAACCTGAAACAATTTTACTCCCAAAAACCTGATAAATATAATTGTAATTGTAAACACCTACACTTTATGACTATTCCAACATTGAGATAACTTAATAGCTTTCAGAGCTTTACAGCTTTTTCTCTCTTATATGTCTGTAATTTAAAAAATGTGACCATAAATGCATCGTCCCAGAAAGCCTGTATCATTTAATAATAACACAGATAATAGAGTAATACATGAAACATAAACTGAATTGTAAAACTCCATTAATGTGCCATTGTCACTTGTTCTTATCTCAAGCAGCAGAGCTATTTTGAGATCAAAAGAGTGTCTTTTAATTAGCCTCTATGGGAGTCCATATCAGGGAGAGCCATTTCATGTTATTGTGGTGGCTTCAGTATTTGTTTCTAAACATGGAAAGTGAAGTGATCACTATTACTATTGTGCATGCTATAGTTGTGCATTCAAATGACAGTTTCACTTTCAATCAGCAGTCGACAATCAGGAGCCTACTGAACGGTCAGTCAAGGCTCCACCTAATTTGTTACTGCCCGGTTTCCACACTCCAGGCTCAAATAACTATACATTTCAGAATTAAGAAAGACTAGTACCTTAGACTTACAAAATAACACCATACCAAAAGAAGCGGAAATCTCTAAACGGAATGGACTTCTGAAACCCATAAGTGATCAAATGGTAAGATAATGTTAACTGGAGCTAGTCACACGTCAAAAAATAAAACAGACAGACTAAAGCATCAAAGAGCAGTTCAGATGTGCTTACTTATTCCAAGCCGCTCTTAAATGGGTCACAAGAAAACATTCTCGAGTTTAGCAATCAGAACACCCTGGCAATAGTTATTAGTTATTCAAGTTTAGAGTTGGTATAATATTAACATTAGTGAACTCTGAATGAGGAGCAGTGAGCAGGTTCACACTGGCTCTCAGTAGGAGAAGTTTGACAATGATTAGTAGAGACAGCACTATCAAAACAGCGCCCGTCCTGCACTCAGCATTAGCAAAGTCAGAATGGAAAAATCAGTTAATGGCAGCTTGTTAGCATACTAAATGATGACTAATTATTCACTTATTATGTTCAAAAGAGTCTATTTATCTGGGCTGTCAAAGACCATTACTAGCATATATGGTGTGCTCTCCCTCAATATAGCCTATTGAACAGTCTGCAATAACAGTGTACAGGCTCAATCTGGTTAGAAAACAACATTCAATGGATCTGTTCACACAAATTACAACTAATGTGTACTTTTAAACACTGACATAAAGCCTTCTGCACAATACGTTTTTATTTTTGTTTGCCTAACGCCAATACCTAAAAATGTTTTCAAGTATTTGGTATGTTTTCTCACACAATGCAAGTTGAGATCAAAATGCATCAATATATAATGATGCTATTCACTAAAATACCAGATTCTTTGTATTGTCTGATTTTAAGAATAAGTATACTTTTTGTTTGCTTAATAGTGGTTCTAAACAGCTATATTCATGTTTATTTTCTCTTTTGTTTGCATTTCAGATGTATTGTGCACCTCTGAGCAAATATAATAACATATAACATATTATCTGAAGGTTAAAGTTATGTTCTATGTACTAATACAAATCCATTCTCTGCATTTGACCCACCTACCTTAGCTGGAGGATTATCTTATTATCTCTGGTGCATTTTTTGAGTTGATGGGGGAAACTGGGGGGTCTGCGTCTTATGGTCTTAATCTTTAATGTCTTAGGGTAGAAGCTCTTTGTATAATTTTTATAGACTATGTATATAAATGGACATAGCTTACCCATTAGCTGCCGCATTCCAAATAGGAAGTGAGCTTGGGGCACTTCAATCTCCAATGACTCTGGTTTTAAATGACTTTACATTGGAAAATTGCCGCCCCTCTCTCTGTAATTGCTGCAGTGAGTCTTGTCATTTTGGTCTTAAAAGCACCACCTGATCCTGGTGTTTTTATTTCACTATTTGGTCCATGAATCAATTCCTATTCCTAATAATATAACTTAGCTCCAAATCACTCCTAACTGCTTGCCTTTCTCGCTTGATTTGACTGGAGTTAAATGCTAACTTATATATATCTTTATACAGTTTGAACATATTGAAAGCATCATGCATCATTAATAACTCTCAGGTAGGGTACAAGAGACAAGTTTTCCTATACAATACATGATGATAAATTCACTAATTGAAGCTGAACATTTCATTTAGTAATAACACCCAAGAACTTGCATATAATTTATTTGAATAATAATAATAATGAACATATTTCAAACTTGAATAAATCTTTTTTCTTTTTTTTTTTTTTCCAGGAAGCCAGTAAATGCACAACTCATTGCTCATCTCAGTACTTGTATCTGCATCATTGCCATGTTTTCCAAAGCAAAAGCCCTAAAAGCCTTAAAAGGTTAGTCATTGTTTATTTGTTGTTTCGCTACCAACAACACCACTCTCCTTTTTCCTGGAATACCTCCCTGAAATACTTCTTATGATGCCTAGTGTTTGCAGGTGATTTCTGTGAGTGGACACTGGTGTGCTGTTTGCGCTTTATTACTGTGCTGAATTTTGGGGCTCATGTCATGTTAGGTGCTCTGACTGCAGGAAAGCTGATGTGTCCACAGACCAACATCACCACCAACAGCCCGTCTGCAGGATTTGGGGCCATTTTTTCTCTTTCTTTGTATTTTATTGTGAACATAAGTGTTGTGGAGGAGAAGATATAATTGAGTGCAATGTGAAATGTGGTGATCTTTGAACCAGTGGTGACCAAGAGGCAGATGATCAAAATACATGATCCACTTGATGATTCCAGATAGAGGCAAAGCTGAGCAAAGACAGGGGGATTAACAGCTCACATTTGTAAGGGGATGATGTAAAACACACTGTCACGTTGAGTTACCTTTGTTCACCTTTCAAACAGACCTGGAATCATTTGATTTCCCATTTAATGTGCATTCTAGTACACCTTTCTGCTGGAAGGCCTGTCATTTGCAAGTGACAGGTCAGATCTGTGGAGAGGCAACCTCCGCTCACTGTAAGAATATCTTTCAAGGTGTTTTTGAGGAATAAAAACACCTGTAATTGAATAAATGCAAGATAGAAGAGTCCAGTGCCTTACTGTGGCAACATAAGTCTATGGTAGAAATTCTTCTTCTTTACATTTACATGATGTTGGTAATATCCATATGGAATAATAACTGGCATAAAGCTCATTGTCATCTCTGCAACATAAAGTATTTATACATTTTTTGACAAGAGCTTCAGAGAGTGGTGTGTCTGAACTTCAAAGATCTGATTTATTATTTATTAATGTGGAAATTTGTGAACAAATAATAATAAGGCATTTGTGTATTATACCTTTGGATATTTCTTTCAAAAATCTAGAATGAGAATGCAACGAAAAACACAACAAAACATGAGAAACAGAAGTAAAACTTTCCAATTCTGTATTCTCACCAAAAAAGTTAAAAGAAGATTGCTTGCTCTATGTAAATGTAAATACCATGTAAAGTTCCTCTGTCATTTGCACAATCACATGTATCCCACATATTCTATCCCTGTTTATTTGCAAAAATGTTTCCTCAAAGAAAAAGTCAGAGGTGCACTATGGAGTGGGCAAATATTTGCGCAAGGCTGTAATCATATGCAGTTGTATACGCTATTCTTCAAGCTGATATCCAAGGACTTTTACTACAAAAACACACACACACACACACA
>KN500412.1:8601-19968 GCA_000787155.1 Scartelaos histophorus | reverse complement strand
ATCTTGTTTTTTATTTCATCATATTCTTTAATTGGTAAATAATGAATTGGAATTTTATTATTTTTCATTACTTTATATTACATTTTAATTTAAATTCATTTTGAGGGAATACATAGGCAGAATAAAATATAAAACACAATAATTTAGAATGTAAATCAACATAAAACGAGAATATGTGTTTTTATGGAGTTTCTGAGCTATAAAACACCTGTAATTGAGCAAATGCAGGAGAGGCGTGTATAATGCTCTAGTGTGGAACATTCCAGGCAAATGTGGACAAAGCAGGTAGCGGACCCTCCACCTTAGAAGTTACAAAGTGCGGCTTTAATATGCGATGAGTAGTTTTTACCTTTCGTGGCCCCGGCGGCTCCCAGGTGATAGATTCCCCCCAGGATGAGCCACAGCGCCCTCTGCTCTTCGGAGGAGAAGCCCAGCACCTTCATGGCCGCCTGCAGCTTGGTGAACTGCTGAGACGAACGCTGTTTATCCTCCGTCTGGAAACGAGAAGCAGAAAATCAGTTTACAAAGGAGTTAACAGTTTGATAAAGCAGCACTGAGGAACTTTTCTCCATGGAGATGTTACTGCTTTGTCTACAGATTATGGCATTAAGCATAATCCCCGGCAAACAGCACAGGTCGTGTAAGAGCTAATCATGGTGTTTGTTTGTTTGTTTGTTTGTTCTTTTACAGATCCATAAGGAAATACGTGTTAGTAGATACATGTTTAATGCCATAGTGTGGAATATTTTAGGCAAAGAACATCTCAGTAAGGACAAACAAATAACTGATCAGTCACCAGAAAAAAAAGTTCAGCTTTAAAGTTGAACTATAGAGTAAAAAAGATGCTAAAAGATCCAGTTTCACCACAAAAAACAACAACAGACATTTCTACGTAAATATTTTTTCATACTGATCATATTATGTTTTAATTTCCATAGTAAATTCATGGCTAAATAGGGATTAGCTTCATTTAAAAGCAGTAAATAACTAATTAAGACGTTTATAGACGGGGAACAGGCTTTTCAGTTTGTAGCCGCGGCATAAGTGCATTAAACAACTTGGAGCTGTGCCTTTTGCAGTTTTAACACATTTCGCGGAGGTAGTGGGCATTAAAACTGCATAACTGCCTAACGCGCGGCTCCTCGTTTCATACTTACATAAATCTGATATTAAACACGTATTGTTTAGTCATAGTTTGTACCTTTGCCTGTGGAAGGATCCCGAAGGTGCTGTTCTCTGCAAAGTGGTTCAAGTGGAGCTCCGTTCTGCAAATAAAGATATAACATAAATAACCGTATAAATACAAAGAAAAAAGTGATTATTTTGAATAGACCAGTCCAGACCTGAGGGTGCTGTCGGCTCCGGCCAACAGGAAGTAGAAAACATTGAAGGTGGATTCAGAATCAGGACGGCGACTCACTCTGAGCTTCTCCAGTAACATGGTCTGAGCACACACAGGAAACACAGGTGAGCGTTGAACTTTTATATCAGACATAGTACACAATATTACCGCTGTTTACTGGAGCCTGCTTAACGACTTAAAGGTGCATCGTGTAGCTTTTCTATCTCTTCTTCTCAATTACAGGTGGTTTTGGCTCAACATGGCTAGAAAAGGAGGCATTCTGACTGAGAGCAGGGTCACCTCTCCACAAAAAAGATAAGTGAACAGAAATATGTAAAAGCCAATTTGATTTGACAGCCCTAAAATCTAAATACACACATACACACAGGCAAACACTGCACTGTAGCCACTCCCATCCCTTTTTTAAACTTTATTCATGGTTCTTTTGTTGTATATTTCCTCAAAATTTAAAAAATTATAAAAAAGGGGAAAAAAGAGAAAGGTTTATTATAATACCATGTAACAATCTGGACTAAGCAATAACAACAAGAAAAGCATCTGACAGACTTTCCACCAGAAAACTTACACAATGCACCTTAAAAGAGCAAAGGACGATGTTTATTTACCAAACTCACACGGTGCGTTTGGAGCTGGTCGAACGTTTGGCCATGAAACACACAGAACATATGGACCCAAACCGGTTCAACACAGGATGAATCATGTACAACTGTCATTACACACTGCAAAAAGCTTGGCCATAATGTAAGAGATAAACACTTAAATCTAACAGAAAATGACTTAAAAGTAGTGAAATTATCTGTCCATGCAGCAAGACCCAGACAAGGTGTGAACATCGCCTGACTGAGTCCTGACTTTGTCCTGGTTTAGCCTTGATTTGGTCATGGTTTAAACCTATTAGTCCTGGGGTTAAGTCCTGGTTTAGTCCTGGTTAAGTCCTGGTTTAGTCCTGGTTTAGTCCTGGTTTAGTCCTGGTTTAGTCCTGGTTTAGTCCTGGTTTAGTCCTGGTTTAGTCCTGGTTTAGTCCTGGTTTAGTCCTGGTTTAGTCCTGGTTTAGTCCTGGTTTAGTCCTGGTTTAGTCCTGGTTTAGTCCTGGTTTAGTCCTGGTTTAGTCCTGGTTTAGTCCTGGTTTAGTCCTGGTTTAGTCCTGGTTTAGTCCTGGTTTAGTCCTGGTTTAGTCCTGGTTTAGTCCTGGTTTAGTCCTGGTTTAGTCCTGGTTTAGTCCTGGTTTAGTCCTGGTTTAGTCCTGGTTTAGTCCTGGTTTAGACCTGGTTTAGACCTGGTTTAGACCTGGTTTAGACCTGGTTTAGACCTGGTTTAGACCTGGTTTAGACCTGGTTTAGACCTGGTTTAGACCTGGTTTAGACCTGGTTTAGACCTGGTTTAGACCTGGTTTAGACCTGGTTTAGACCTGGTTTAGACCTGGTTTAGACCTGGTTTAGACCTGGTTTAGACCTGGTTTAGACCTGGTTTAGACCTGGTTTAGACCTGGTTTAGACCTGGTTTAGACCTGGTTTAGACCTGGTTTAGACCTGGTTTCGTCCTGGTTTCGTCCTGGTTTAGACCTGATTTAATCCTGATTTAGTCTTGGTTTAGTCCTCACCTTCCTGATTTAGACCTGGTTCACTGCAAAAAAGCTTAAAATATAAACACTTAAATCTAACAGAAAATGACTTAAAAGTAGTAAAAATGATCAGTCCATGCAGCAAGATCATTTTACTTGACAAGTTCTCTTAAAATAAACTCCCTCTAGACTAGAATTAAACAGCCTCAGAACAAGTACGTAGATAATAAATCTGAAAACAAGATGAATAACCTGATTTAAGTTTTAAAATCTTGGCCAGTGCAATTCAGGTCCTTCCCTTCGTCTGAAACTAAAACATGATGAAATTCCCCAACGTGAACACAAACGTTTGGCGTTTCTCAGATTCTTGAGTGTGACAGTGTCGTACTCTCACACGGGTTTCCACTGCTGATCTCGCTCTTCATCACTACGAGTTACCTGTATGGAGGCAGAGGAGACCTGTCCGGCCTGATCGAAGTCCAGAGACACGACGTGAGAAAAGCGACTGGCGTTCGAGTTCATGGAGGTCGAGCTGTTTCCAAACGCCTCCAGGATGGTGTAAACCGCCTGCCACTTCTCCGCTGAGACACACAACAGAAATATATGAAAAATACAAGAACTGGAGACAAGCAAAACATCTTCTCCGCAGAAACACATCGTCAGCTTCTTTAGGAGTGCTCAAAGTCTAAACTTAAACCCCGGGAGCCAGACTTTTTTGTGCTAAAAGTTCTGAAGCTGTGATATAACAATGTGTTGAAGGGTTTGATTACGAGATTAGAACGAGACAAGATGAGATTTTGACATAATTCGAAATAGTAGTGCAATCCGTTCCACAATTTTTATTATTTTTATTTAATTTATGTAATATTTTAGCAGTCATTGGCCACGTTTACATGAGGTTTTTAATTCTGAATTAAATTATTCTAAATTAAATAGATCGGATTTAAAAATTTTCTCCTTCGAGTTTACATACATGGTCTTTTTAAAGCGGAATTCATTTCTATTCCAAATTAAATTATGATATTTAAAGCTCTCATGTAAATGGGGCAAATGTAGTGCTGCTTTTTGGAACAGCACCTTCTCAAATTAAATAACTCTTCAGCTCTTAACTCTTTTAGGTAAATTCAAGGGGAAAAATATCTCACGAGATCATTTTTCTCACTCTTGTCCCATCGCTACTGAGCCACCACAGCATTATTCGGCCAAAATTGAAGATACAAACACTTAAATCTCTCAGAAAATTACTTAAAAGTAATGAAATTATCTCTCCACGCAGCAAGATAATGTTATTTGACAAGTTATCCTAAAATAAACTACCTCTGGATTAGAATTAAGCAGTCTCAGAATTAGTAAGTAGATAATAAATCTGACAACTCGACGCCAAAGGAGGTTCCAAAAGTGAATAAAACTGATTCTAAATGAAGCAACCAGCGGTACGCGCATGTTAGTTTGAGAAACACTGGGTTAGATCACATCATTTTGTCCCGATCTTTCATTTTGCTGGCAGCTCCGTCCCTCACCTGAGAAGATCTTGCCCGTGCTCCCCGCGATGGAGACCAGGTACTGCACCAGGTGTTGGCAGTTGGTGGTTTTCCCGCTTCCCGATTTCCCGAGCAGGACGATGGACTGGTCCTGTCTGGTGGTCAGGAGGTTCCTGTAGGCCGTCTGAGCCACGGAGTAAATGTGAGGAGCCATGTCCTCGCGACGGCAGCCTTTGAACATGTGCATCACCTGAACACCAGGGGGAGACACAGGAGACAGGAGGTTGGCCAACAGGGATGTCATAATGCATTTTGAAGTGTTATATTTTTCTATATTACTCTAAATTAACTCTTTATAATGTTTTCCTGTATAATGTGTTTTGTTAAACATGGATGCAGCATTAAGCACTTGCAGATTTTAAAGCTGCTGTACTGGAGCCAGAACATGTTCAGCTTATTTGTTTTAAGGAGGAGATTGAGAAGGACAAGATTTTTGGCATTTGTGGTGTTTTGTGGAGCAGTGGCAGCGTTTGTAGAAAGGAACGTGTGGGTGTGGAGTCATGGAGTCGAGTGGTGGGATTGTTTTGTGCTTCGCTGCTTCACAGAGAGTTTAGAGAGAGAGTTTATACACAATTTTTGTTAAGAATTGAAAAAAATCAGATCAAATACAAGTCACATAGGGGTGAAAAAAATCAGATTTGGGTCATTTTATGCTGCAGTCTGAACTCCATTCACCTTCACTAGAATAATTTGGAAGATTTCAGCCTTGGAGTTGCCCACCTTGATTGGACTAAAGGTAAAAAAAGAGCTGCTAACTTGAAAACCACCACTAGATGACATCAGAAGGTGGAAAAGAGCGTGCTGAGCTTTGCAGATGTATACACACTAATCATGTAGGGTTACTCAAACACGTGTGAATGAAACAGAAGCTATGTCCAGGGATGTTTTTGAGGATGTAACAGCGTGAAGAGTAAATTTATTGTAATATAAGAGTTTCAGTAGAGAGTCTGACCTTCTCCGAGTACATGGAGGGGGTGCTCAGTGGGTTGATGACCACAGTGTTGGGTCCGGCGTAGGTGTGGATCAGGTTTCCTCCGTATCTCTGACGCAGACAGTTCATCACGCTGGACTCGTTCAGGTACAGCAGAGAGGCCAGGTCCTCAGAGCGGTCGTACGAGGGAGGGTTCGCCTGAGAATCACAGGAGACGAGGGTCAGAAACTACATAGACCATGATGCTTTGCTCTGTATCAGTCACCAGCTTGAGTGAAAGGGACAAGTTCAGCAGTGTGTTGCTAGTTTAGCCTTAGCAGTTATAGGTTTACTGACAGTTAAAGGTCTGGACACATCATCTCACTCAGGCTGTTTTTTTTCTCTTTATTTTTACTGCTTTGATATACACACTGAAGATATCACATATATGAACTAAGATATATCAAATTATATAGAAATCATCTAACTATAGAACTGTGTTTTGACTGTTATTTGTATTTGCATTTTCACAAATTTATTTTTACATTAACTTTTGAACTTTGGAGCCTATTACCATGTAGTACGGGGACTGACAATGAAAATTAGGCTAGTTCTGGTACGTTTACATTATTGTAATGTTTATTACTGTACCCTGTCCCACTGAAAACAAAATAAATATATTCAGAACAAATCATTTAAAAATTCTTAACAAAAAGTAGTAGTTAGTAGTTATTTAAGAACCCATTTTTTAAGCTAACTGAAGCATTCTGAAATTAGAAAAAGTGAATGATCTGAAAATAGCATTTTGTTTGTATGTTTGTTTGTTGTAATAACAGGGCATTCTGAAATTAGAAAAAGTGAATGATCAGAAAATAGCATTTTGTTTGTATAATAACAGGGAACTAATATTCTATAAACCATAAATAGAGATAACTAACCAGTAGGGTGGTCCACAAACATTTTTTTAGATTCTCTAGATTAGAACCTTGCCTTTGGTTCCATATCTGGTCAAAATATTTGGATCCAAATTACATGCAAATTAATTAATATGTAGAGGTTACTCAGGACACTTGAAAATCGCCCTAAACTATAACACAGTGAACCAAATAAATAAGATTCAAATAAGTGAACCAAATAAATAAGGAGTATTCGAATAATTTGTCATTTTATTCTGCAAACAAAAATAAAACTTGCATAAAAATTACTTAGAAAGTCCATAAAGTCCATAAAAAGTGACTTGAAAACACAAAATTAGTAACTTTCCAGGAACCTTCATGCAGCTTGCGCAATATTTAAAACATCTTTTTCTCCCAAACTTCCTCCTAAATCTTTTGAAGCTAAAACCTAACGCAGGGTTCTAGTCGAGGTTATCTGAAACTTTATTTTTTACCCTGCTTTGATGGACCACCCTGCTAACCAGACATTTTAAAACTGAAACTGAAATCAAACCATCACCTTCTCGATGTCGTCCTCGTCCACGTCCAGAATCGCTCCATCGTGCTCCAGTCGGATCTTCACTTTTCCCTCAGGCAGAGCGCCGGGGTCGGTCTTCACTATGGTGGCTGAGAGGACACAAAAAAAAACACATCAGTTAACATAAAAGCTCAAATAGTCAAGTATTTGAGCTTTTGTACGACAGATAATTTGTTTTATCAAATTTTGAATTTTAAATAACACTGGATTTCTTCAGTTTAAACATGTTTTTCCAGAGTTAAAAATTTCAAAAGTGAGAAATTCAGCAGTATTTCAATAATACTACAATGCATTATAGGAACAATATGGGAAGTACCTGTTCCATTTACCTCCATGAACCACATTGTAGAGAATTATAAACAAATTTCAACTATTGTATTTTTCTCATAAAGCATTTTCAACTGTTCATGGCCACAGGGGAAGAACACTGAACAACTGTGGTCAATGGTCACTTCTGTTTCACACACTCAGAAACTGAATTGTTTTATGATCCAAAGCAAAGAAACATACACTTATTTATTTAATGCACATAATATATTTGAAATTTACACTTTTTTTTACACCAACTGGAATAAATAAACAGAAAAACGAAAAACTTTAGTCATTATTTGTGTCTATAATGAGTCATTGAGTCATTTATTCAACTTTCTACAGCTCAAATCTCCTCATAGTGCAAATAAACGACCAAAAATAAATATATTTCCATCTAAAATATACCAAACTATAAGTCAGTGAAGTAATTATGATGACAGGCCTGCCTTTATGACTCCCTCGGTCATAATTTTGGATTTGAAAACAGGAGAAAAATTAGACTTTTCGCTCCTTTTACCTTTTGTTTAGTAGAGATTGGCAATTTTATGGCTAAAAACACAACTCCAGGTATGTTTTGAACAGAAAAACAACAGAAAACAGTGTAATACAGAGCCTTTAAAACAAACCAAAGAGCAATGTATTTTTAAAAAGTTCAAACTCACCCAGAGAAAATCCATCTTTATGAACCAGCCACACCTTCTCCGATCCATACCAGGCCTGCTCTGCCGCAATCTGCTCCTCTGTCTTCACCTGGAACAAGACAGAAACATAAAATAAATACCAGTTTTATCGTGTAGAAAATGAAGGAGAAAGGCTTTGGTGCATGCGGCAAACTTGGAGCAGAGTGGAGCGATGTCTGTGGAGCAAAAACATGTCAAACTTCAAACACAAACTTGGGTGCAAATGTAAAAATAGGTTTGAGAACTGAGGAGAGGAGCTATTTACACATTTCTTATTAATTTCTAGTAAAAAACATGTCATATTTTGGTAGAAAACGTGTCAAAAATGTTATCTAAAACCAAATTCAGCAGTCACCCCTCCTCAGTTGCTCAAATCTTACAGGAATAAAATTTCAATTTGTCAGAAAATTGAAAACAAAATACACGATAATACAAAAAATATGAACAAACGTGAACACAAACACTGCACTCCAGGCAAAAACAGCAGTGGGGTTGGTGGTAGACGGGGTTCAGGTGGGATTTTAGGCCTGTCACAATTATCACAACTTTGACATAGTAAAATTTGTCAATAAAACAGCTGCTTTTTACTTTTAATTTTGTAGAGATTGGAAATTCCAGGACAAAAATTATCCAAATGATTCTGGTGAAGGTGTATGGAGTTTAAAAACACAAGGTGGAACAGGGAACTCAGCCTTAATATGCAGAATTTGTGCGTTAAATATGTGTGAATGAAGCAAAACAAAACTCTGGAGGTGTTTTTAACGAGGAAACAATACTATAATAGGTCAGAAAACTGCATAATATGAGCTTTTTAAGATTATAAGATTATAACAATGTACAGAAATACATTTTTTGGGGTTCATATTTCAATTTACTTCAAAAGGTTTGTGGAATATTAATGGAAAATTTACTTCCAGGACCACAGCGTGCGGGATTGTTGAGGTCGACCCATGTGGATTTGCACTTGTGACAGGCCTAAGTGTGTCTGTGGGGGTATTTAAAGGGGGCACTGGTGGGGGTATTTAAAGGAGAGGTTGGTGAAGGTTGGTGGAGGTAGGTGGAGGGGGTCACACTGGAGCAGGCAGAGCAGACCTGAGACTGAGCAGCTGCAGCGTGAGAGCTCTGGAGCAGGGCTATGTGGTCCTCCTCCACTGAGCCCTGAGCCGCCGAGATACAAAAACACCAAAGAAACACCAAAGAGCCAACGGTTAGAAGAGACAAAGAAGAAGAAAACACTAAAACACAGACACTTACACCAGCAGAATTCACTGATTAACACAAGAATTATATTGTGACAGAAATAAGACCCAAAATAAATAAATACAAAAATATATTTAAGCAATCAGAGAAGCAAATCTACCTATAAAAGCCCTGAAGATTAACTTTAAAGTGGAACAAAACACTAAATCAGCTGTGTATATGGTTTTTAAGAACATTACCTACTGTTTCTACCAAGTTCTTTTGACAATTTCAGTGAAAAATAGGTACATTTGAAGCTTTGTGTTTAAAAATAGGTCAAAAACAGATTGTGCGCTGCCTCTAGGGGTGATTTCAAGTACTATGTGACATCACCCAAGACTGTCCTGATTACTGCAGGGCCGAAGTTTGCAGTTGTGGATCCTCATGAGACCAGAGTTTATGTGTTTTAGTCCCACTTTAATAACAGAACTAATCACACTATGTAACTTTTACTGGTGGGAGATGCACCGCCAGTCTCCAGTTTGTCAGGAATGTTCCACAGTATGGCATTAAACATATTGATTTTCATAAAAACAACCATGTGAAACCACCAGGCCAAGTTGCAGTTCAGATCTGGGGAGGGACGAGCCCAATCGCAGAAAAAAATGCACTTCTTTAAGGCATTCAGACAGATGTTTAATGTCATATTGTGGAACATTCCTAACAAAAGAATAACAAGCAGAAGAAAAAGTGACATAGTGAATCTTTAAGTCTGGATAATATCAGATTAATATTAGACTCCAGGGAAGACGAGTAAAACAGCAAAATCCTAAACTGATCACTTTTTTGTTTCATCAACGACAAAAATGAAATGAGTCAGCCATTTTCCGTTTGCCATGCTCAAAAAAATCCCCAAATCCAAAATTCCAAACGAACACAGTGTCCATGCACCAACGCCGCAGTGAGCTCCGAAGCAAAAGGCAAAGCAGCGCTCACGGCACAATGTGAAACAGGCCCCGATGGGAGAAAATTAAATATAAGTCTATATATCTGCAGGATACAAGCTCCATAGTACGAAAAAATGAAATTAAACCCATCACTCATTAACATGCCTGAAAATTACAGAAACTATGAATGAGTTAAGATGACTTGAATTCAGCATAACTTAATATGAGAAGTTTTTGAAAGTTTTATGTGAAAATCTGTGAAGCGTTGTGTTCACGTTGTAGAATTAGAAGTCATAATTTTTAATGGAGACAGGGGGCCAATTTAGCTCATTTTTTTAAAAGAAATAGCCAAAGTTACACAAAGAAATACCACAAATGTTGCTAATATTTGTTAGTGATTGGTGAAAAAAAAAGTGCAAAAAATGAATTCACTTTTGTTTGATCATTGAGGGAGTAACAGCATTATAACATGACTTAAAGTTCACAATTTTGCGTAATATCGGCCCTTAAAATTATGGATTCTACAATGTTGTGATAATTTGTGGATAAAACCTCAGAGTTCAAGCCATTTTAACTTATTTGCAGATGGTCTTTTGGCAGCTTAAACAAACAAACCATGTCGTAAAATAAAACTATGCAGGGGTTAAATGGTTAGAATGAGTCTTAAGCCTTACGCTGTGACATGACACCCGGGAGCAGAGACCCTCTAGGACTCCCCTGGACTGAGGTGCCTGGGCAGGGGCAGGCTGAGGGGGGGTCCCAGGGGGGGTCCCAGAGGAGGAGCAGCGACCAGAGGAGCAGGGGGGGACAGAGGGAGGGTCTGAGTACAGCTACACCCCCAAAAGCACCAGCACAGCACAGGCAGAAGAGGCAGAAGCAGTGAGTGAAAAGACAAACAGAGACATGTGGACAACTGTAAAAGACTTCATGGAGAATGGACAGTTTCACAAACGGACGTCGGGCTGCACAATACTGGAACATTTTGCTGTTAATTTTCAAAAAGGGGTATTTACTTCTATGGGGTATTAACTGCTAACACAAAACATTTAGATCACTATGATATATTCACCGAAAACAACATATTAAAGGGATAGTTTGGGTTTTTTGACATGAATCTGTACGTCGTCCCCTTCAGCAGTGTGGTGCATAAACATTGACTTACCCCCGACAGCCCGAGAGTTCAGAGTTCTTGCCCGGTTTTGGTGCTGGGGTCGCGAAAATAAAGTGTTTTTCTTCTCAAAACAATATGTGTTCAAGTGATACATTTGCAAAAGTCTGAAAGTCTGAAAAAAAAAAGTCAGACCTCATAATCACTTGGCGTTCTTTTCTATCACTGCGCTGCTGCAAGCTGAGAGCCGCACACGAAACCAACACTTTTTTCAGTTGTTTGGCAATGTTTAA
>KN500411.1:0-11416 GCA_000787155.1 Scartelaos histophorus | reverse complement strand
AAGTTTGAAATTTTAGCAATAACAATATTACACTGCAAAAAGCAAAATCTAAGTTAAAATTACTTGAATTAAGAATACATTAGTTTGATTTTCATACATTTCAGAGCACAAACCATTTCCTTCTTAAAATACGTCTTGTTACTCCAAAGATAGTTTTTGCACTCAAAATAAGAAAAAAAAATAAAAATTAATTCTTACTTGCCAAGTCAAAATGTAAGTAATTTGAACTTGATTTATGTATATAAGTATATGTATTAACTGACTTTGGCTGTTTGTGATTTTCCTCTTGTATTTTCCTGATTGGATGTTCAGTTCCCAGGTCTTCGCTGCCCTCAGGCCCAAACCAAAGCTTCTGCAGACGGGTGACACTCTCCAGAGGACCCCCTGAGCCCCTGCTTCTCCTGCCCCACACAGACCTCCTCCTCTGGGCACGGCGGGCGTTCGCCTCCCCCTCCAACTCACGTCACCCACGGCTGAAGTCATGGTCCCATTAAGGCATGAAGTAATGCTCCAACGCAGGGGAATACGCCGTAAATCTACAAAAAGAAAATGAAGCTTTGACTTGATGATTTCTGAGAGTACAAACAGGCTTTGGTCCCTTTTATGACAACAGGTAAATGCAATTTCTTTTAAATTAACCAGATGTGAGGGAGTGAGTTTGAGAGGCAGAGGAGAGAACTGAGGAGTCACACATTTTTGGAATAATTTATCCTTACGTCTACTTTAATTATTATATTTCAAAATTTCCACTGTATTTTCTGAAATACATACCCATCATTTGGATAATTTCATTTTATTTAAATTACAGGGATTTTCTGGTTTGAAACAATTGCATTCTAATGGTCTCCTCCCCACAGATCTGAACTGTAACCTTGTTTCCATGGAGATAGGTAAGTTTAATGCCATACTGTGGAAAACTGCTGACAAATAATATAAAATGACACCATGCACCTTTATGCACAATGAACGTTTAAAATCTAAAACATTGAGGTGACGGTAGAAGAGTCTTAGATCATCGAAAGTTGGAAGTTCTATTGTTGTGTCCTTAGGCAAGACACTTCATTTTGCCTCTTATGAAAGCTTTGGATGAGTTAGTGATTAGTGGAGGTCAGATCAGCAGCCTCGTTCCTGTGGATGGAGTGAACAGTGACTACAGCGTGGAGCGTATGTGGAATCAAGCAGGTGAGATTATACCAGGGCAGGTGACACGTCAGATCTGTGGAGAGGCGAGTCCCGCTTTTACGTATGAATGTATGTTTTTGTTTAAATTCCAGACACTGATAAAGCTGAGAGCTGTTTGTGCAGATCCAAGGCCCTGTGTAATGAATGGGGCGCTAATGGTTTGAAGTTCTCACAGTGAAGAGTGAGGTCATTGGAATGTAAGGACTTGGGAAATGTCCACAGGCGTCCAAACTGAAGCGTGATTTCAACCAGGAAGACTGTCGGCCAATCACAGCCTGCTCTGTTTGGGCTCTCAACCAATCACGTCTCAAAGCATTCATATAAACACACTCTGTATCCCCTCCTCTGTCCCATCTCCACCGCAGCAGCAAAACCACCTCAGACTCTCCATCTCCTCCTCTTCTCGACCCCAGAACAGATATTTTATTTATATTTAATTGTATTTATGTCCTGATAAGTTATTAGTGTCTGTGCTAAGGGCCCATATTGCGCTAGTTTATAATCTGTTATAATACATCCTCATCAAAAACATAACTCGAGTTGCCTTTTGTTTCATTCACACATGTTCAACGCACAAAACCTGCAAATTTAGTCTGAGTTCTTCTCTAAAACACTCTGTTCCACCTTGTGATGTCATGTGGTAATATAATACTACACAGGAAGTGCTCCAGTGTGAGTCCATGCACCTTCACTAGAAACATTTGGATAATTTCAGCCTTTTGCCTACTAGAATCATTTGGATCATTTCAGCCTTTTGCCTCTACTGAACTCAAGGTAAAAGCTGTTATTATGAAAACTACTGCTTCATGACATCACAAGGTGGAACACAGCATTTTGAGGATTGGAAATGTAGACAGACTAATAATAAAGGGTTACGTGACATGTGAATGAAACAAAACATAACTCCAAGTATGTTTTTGATTCAGTTACAACATTAGAACATGATGACTTTTTTGCCAATTCTGTGTAATACTGGACCTTTAAATATGTTTTATGACACTTCCCAAGTTGTTAACCTTTTAACCTAGTGCTGTCAGTAAACTTCATTCATTAAAACAGGGGAATGATGCACCTTTTTTGGAGCTTTGTACCGTGTTATAACATTGTTCCCTCATTAAAAACAAGCCTGATTATGTTTTAGGTGTCATCCATGTATGTTTGAGTCATTTAGAGATCTCTCCGAGGGCCTATTCAAACCCTCCTTATGTTTAGCTGTAAGATTCTGTCCAATACTCCGAGCACAAGCCTACATCACCCACACTCCCACATGACAATTCTCCATAAATATACAAAACCAGGATCAAAGTCTGAAGGGGGAGTCAGAGCGTCAAAAATGACTAGTTAAACATTTGAATGTGTTGTTTTAGGTGAATAGAGCATTTTCAAAACAATAAAAGGTAACATATTCGTAGTTAATGTCCCATAGAAGTCAAATACAACCTCTATACACTTTGGAAAATGCTGTAATGTTGTGTAAAACACTTGATAAACATTAGTAATATTGAAATATTCCACTTGTGTATAGTAAACAGTGAAACAAAGCAAGGCAGAGCTTTTTCCTTGTTTCGCGGGACTGTTACTATAGATTCGTTGTAAATATAAAACTGTCATTCATTTTAATGGAAAAAGAAACAAAGAAGACCAGGCTGGAAAATCACCTTCTGTTTAGAGTCAACAGAAAGTCACTTGAAATTAAACTGGTGTTAAAGAGGATAACATGTACTTCAGTGATTATAAACAAGGTGCAATCTCTCATTTACAGGAGGCCTCCACAGAAAAGGCTCTAACACAGTCAAGACCTTTCATCTTCCCCTAAAGAAACTGTCTCTGGACTTAATCCTTTGAGCAGTTTGGGTTTTTCTGCTCTATTGTGTCCTGCTGATCCCATCACAGCTGCTGATCTGAAGCTCCTGACCTTTCCCACTGCAGATGAATTGCATAAGCAGCTCTTGAGGTCAAACTATGCCCACTGTGTGCTGACTTTATCTAAGTTATGAGTCAGGTCTGTGGGGAGTGTCACCTTTCTTACCTGTAAGTAAGTTGACTTTGCCCTTTCACCTAAGCACATAAGCAGTTATTCAACTATTAAATAAATGCAAGGTTGATTAGTAAAAAAAAAAAAAACATATTGTGGAACATTCGGTGCAGAAAGGCGGCGCAGTGGCTGTAAGAAGGTCCAGGGATCTAAATCTTTTTGTGTAGAGTTTGCATGTTCTCCATGTGTCTGTGTGGATTCTTTCAAGCACTTCAGTTTTCCCCCATTAATCGAAAACATGCACCATCAAATCCTCCAGCTAAGATAGTTTTGACCTAGCCTGATGCATCAGACGGTTTCACTCCATGTTTCTTTCACTCCGTGGAAACCGTCTGACCTCGCACCATTAGGATTCGTTCGCTCTACAGTGGGTGGGTTCTTTTTTGCTTTAACCAATCGCTGCTTTCTGCTCGTAACCGGACGTGACGTGTGTAATGCGCCCAAACAGTCAGTGGAGTCCGGGAATGTAGTTTCGGGAATTGTCGCTAACAGACTGTACAGCTTGATGAACCTCCATGTTTAGCTTGACTACAAAACTACAAACAGACCCGGATGGACGCTCACGTTAGACGTCACGGCCTCGTCTCTGTTCGCTGATTGGGCGACTGTTTTTCGTTCGCAAGCGGACCGTCCCTGATTAGTCGTTCCCTGACCTAGTAGCTGGAGTAAAATTAAATTGAGCGGAGGCGCTAGGTGGCGCCAGCCTGGCTAGTTTTGACCAAGACTAGCTCAAGATTTGAGGATGGAACCCAAAGCACCGCACTGTGGTCCTGAGGTGCCCCAGCGGCTTTGAACAATGGGTCAAACGCAGGAGACATGGAGACAATAAAGTGAACCTTAACCTCATCACTGAAGACGTTCATACAGTCAGTCAGCTGGCAAACACTCCAACAGAAAGATGCATACAAATTATTAATTAATTATTTCCCTGGATATATGTTTAAATCAGTTGAGACCAGTGTAAGTGACCCTTTTTCCGTTAACCTAATACTGTACATGTTTTGACTCACATAGAGCATACACACTCCACACAGAAAGGCCTACACTGAAAGCCCAGAACCTTCTTTGTAGTCTTGACCTGCCAAAACGCCATTTGTTTGTTGCTTTCCTCCATTAATCATATTGTCATTTTTATCCATTTCGCTCCCTTCCCTTCCATGCTGCGTCTAACCCGACCCCGGGCCGCTGTGTTCAGACTTGCCTGGAGTCTAACACGAGAAGACTTCCCCATGTCGTCCTCCATGACCAGCCCCATAAATCAGTGTTTGTGTCACGGGGCCCTGCTCTGTGGATGGAGACTGTGTGGAGACTGTGTGGAGCGTGTGGGAGCAGGTTTAGATTCTCCTTATCTCTCATGTAACAGCCACAGGGGAAAACTCCGACAAAAAAGACAAATTGTGTTAAGAGCCAATCAAAGCTCTGAAGATATGGTGATTCTTTTCATACGTGACATTCGTTTGTGTCTGTATGACGATTTCAAATGTCAGTATTATGGCCATTTCGAGCATTGTTCTAACATCTTTTGGTCTTGTAGTATCATTTTGCTCACCGTGCACTAACTTTTCTGGTGGAATCCCTATATTTGGAATCCCTCTGCCATATTGTTAGGTCCTGATAATTATTGTATGGACTAATTATATTGAATGTTTATCACGTGTAAAATTTATTTGCAATAGTGAGAAGATTTTAGCTATTTTTATGTAGATTTAAGCAGTAAAGGGTATCATGAATAACTTCTATTGCTAGTTATTATTTTATTCTGCTATTTGTTTGTTATAACTGAGGCTTTAAAAAAAAAAAGTATTTTGATAAGATTTGAGCAGTAAAGAGTATCATAAATAACTTCTATTGTTAGTTATTGCTTCATTCTGTTATTTGTTTCTTGAAACTTAAATGTGTCACTGCAAAAAATTTCTTTCTCTAAAATTTATATCAGGTTATTCATCATCATGTTTTCAGATTTATTATTTACTTTGTAGTTCTGAGACTGTTTCATTCTAGTCCAAAGTTAATTTATTTTAAAATAACTTGTCAAGAAAAACGATCGTGTTGCATGGACAGATCATTTCATTACTTTTAAGTCATTTTCTGATATATTTAAGTGTTTTTATTTTTTATGTCTGTATGGAGATTTAAAATTCCAATATTATGGTCATTTCTAGCAATCTCTTTTGCTCTTATATCTTGTATTATTTTTGATAACTTTGCATTAACTTTTCTAGTTGAGGGTGCTCCACCTGCTTGAATCCCTATGCCATACTGTTAGCCCTATGATGATAATTTCTTTATTGACTATTCTATTTTTATTGTGTGTATTTATTTGTAATTGTGGGGAGATTTTAGCCTTTTTTATGTATTTTGATAAGATTTGAGCAGTAAAGGGTATCATAAATAACTTCTTTTGCTAGTTATTGCTTCGTTCTACTATTTGCTTGTTGCAATTTAAATGAGTTTACTGTGATTATTATTATTATTAATAATGATAAGTCATTTCAACATTTCTTTGCTTTTTGTTTCTTTAAACTGCATTATCGTGACAGGCCTACACTGCAAATTTCTCTTTCTCTAAAACTAATATCAGGTTATTTGTCATATGTTGTCAGATTTATTATGAACTTACTACATCTAAGACAGTTTAATTCTAGTGTAGAGGTCGTTTATTTTAAGATAACTTGTCAAGTAAAGTGGTCTTGCTGCATGGACAGATAATCTCAGTACTTTTAAGTCATTTTCTGATAGATTTAAATGTTTATCTTAAATGTTGGATCTGTTTTGCAATCTACATAATGTGGAAACTTCCTGGAAAAGCTCGCACTGGTCAAGATTCTGAATTGAGTGGATTTCAGCTCACATAGGTGATTCTCGTTGTGGGGTTTTGCATCCAGGACTAGCAGGTCAAGGCGTAGAGGGGTGTACAGGGGTGACAGGTCGTCTGGACATTGTCTACACCAGATCTAAAGAAAAACAGAGTGAAGACAGAAGAGGAGGGGCTGTAAAGGGACACGAAACTCCACATATCTAATCTATTCCACAGGACGCAGAGGGGGAAGCAGGTCACTGGTATAACAGGGGCTAATACAAACACAGGGAGTCCTCTGGTGAACTCAACCTGACTTTTGGAGCTTTTACAATCACTCAATGAGTCAAAAACAGCAGGAGAAGTATTTCGTTTTACACTCTCACGTATCTTATAGCTGCACTGTGTTACTTTTCTGCTTGAGACAAACCGATATAACCAATTCGCTGTTTTTGTAACATCCAAACCCTAAGAATTGGTTGAATATTGGCACCGCTTTTCACTTTTATTTATTTATACTGGCAGAGACGATGCTGAACTTTGTGCCAGTTTTTTGTTTCACGTGGATCGCTTCAGTAATTCAACAGATATTAACCATAACTCAGGTCAAGGCATTTTCAATTTGACGGTTAAAAGACAAATTTCACCACAGAAATCCCAAATGGCATTCTCGTACTTTCTGATAAATAACATTAATAACACGCTTTTGTTTTTGTTCTAAAATCACATGGAAAAACGTCAAAAACCCCACATTCAGGTCAAGGCCATCTGTTTCTGCTCTTCACATCAGATCACATTCTCACACTTCTTCTTATAAAATTATCCTGTTTTTATTGGTCTTCCTGATGTTTTTCCCAAATGCTCCAATCACGATCTCACGTTTAACCTGCTTCAGATGCCCTCCCCGCTGTTTCGCTGTTTGAGCCATTAGCGGTGAAAGGTATTGTAATATAATGCCCCTCGAGGTCCCATATTATTTAACTCGTCTCATTTGATTAACACGTTCAGAAGAAATGAACATAAAAATTGGATTGTTCGTATATTGTTCTGATTTTATGTTTTACTATAGGAAACAAATGTGAAAGAAAACTGTGAAGAAGGAAGTGATGAAGGATAATCTTATAATACTTTGCAGCTGATGTCATCACTATTCCCTGCTAACTGGATGCACTACTCTGTTAGAAACCCAAGTTGGTTAATATGTGCTTTATTTTAACACTGAGGGAACAGGCGAAATGATCTTTTTCACTTAGTCACTTGCACTTTTTTGTTGGAAATCAAACAGGACCATGAACGTTCGTACTGATCACAGGTTCCTGAAAATCCATTTTGTGTTTTTTTTCTTGAGTTTTCAGATAATCTTAAAGCTTTTGGGCAGAATTTGCGAACGAATGCATTGTGTCACTATGGTAACTGCTAAACATTCAGCTACAGATACAGCTGTGGATGTAAAACACCCCCAACATGATGTCACTGCAGGGTTCAAGAGTCCACTTTTATGTGCAGAAATAATTATTGTTGAATCTTTTCTGCAAATGAGAATTAGAACCTTCAAATCACATTCTCACACTTATTCCTATAAAATTATCCCATTTTTATTGGACTTCCTGATGTTTTTCCCAAATGTCCCGCACACTGTCTCACATTTAACCTAGTTCAGATGCCCTCCCTGCTGTTTGAATCATTAGCAGTGAATGCTAACACAATGGCACTGCAGCACAATGATGGCGCAGGCTTATATGGGCTTTTCCCACCCGTAGAAAAAGAATAGGATCTCACACATGGAGTGGTGCATTAAACAGTGCAGGTGGGGCACAGTGAACAAAGCGCAGGTCTGGAAGTGATAAGGCCATGTGCTAAAGTGCACTGGAGTCCGTGTAATAAAGGGTGGTACTCTGAATGGAGCTGGGAAAGTAGAGGGAAGTTCAGTGGTTATTCACAGTAAAAGAAAGAACAATTCAAACCACAATGTTATATTTGATTTGATTTAAACAACTCTCAGACTTTTTATGACTATTTAAAGGATGTTGGATCAGATTGATTGTGACACATATAGTGATGGTATAAAACTTTGGCCGATTTACCTCATAGAAGTGGACTAAAGGAGTGTGACGACACCCAGAGTCCAGCTCCAGTCAAATGAAGATCACTGAGGATAAACAGTTACACCGACTGTGGCATCAGTTTAGCCATCGTATAATCTTGGGTGTCAGAACGGTGATATTTGGGTTCCTCTTGCCCACTTCTCACTTGTTGTCCACTGATCCAAAGGGTGGTGGTTCTACTCCTGCTCTCGACATAAACATCAGTGGTTGAGAGGTACTATCTGTATCTGTACTATACTAATACTGTCCTTGGGCTCGCTCCTTCAGCCCAGTGTCTGCGTACTCTGGTGTACACTGTGTGTGTGTGTGTGTGTGTGTGTGTGCGTGTGTGTGTGTGTGTGAGTGGTTCCTTGATGTAAAGCTCTTTAAGTGCATTGAAGATGGAAAAGCACTACAGTATATCAAGATCTTCACCCTTTACCATGATTTGAAGCTCTTCCCTCCTCCTGAGTGAGGTCCTCTTCACACTAAACCAGGAGATATTAGAAGCCTTAGAAGAAGATTTCTCTCTCCGTTGGTTTGGGGTGGTGATGTTTCATTGGCTCCTCATTATGATTATTAGTGGTGGGACTCCTCATGTCAGTGTTATCTGGAGTGATTTGTGCATGTTTGATCAGTCTTTTATAGTTTATTTTATATTGCCATATTGCTAATCAACCCTCATTTTCACCTTCATGGGCACAGGCCCACTGCTCTGTACGTTGTTCTCTATTTTAATTGTCTTAATCAGTGATACATGAAGGGTTCGGCAGCTTCACTCAGTCATTCTTGCTGGCTTGATCTGCATCTGTCAGTTGTTGTGATGACATTTCTAACATGGAAGTGAGCTGACTTTGTTTTTCCTGATGATTACTGCCATTTAAAATGTGCAAATTATAAAGTAATGATCCATGAGTGTCATAGATTACAGCTATATGTCAGGCTCAAGCACAATGGGTTCTTTAAGTGTTTTTAAGCTGTGCTGTGACCTTACTGGACTACCTAATGTTAAGGATTAGATTAGTTCAGTGTTTCCAATTTAAGATTTATATTTTGATGAAGGATGCGCAGGGAAATGTAAGTTGAAGTAACTGGCTCAGCAGAGATGGGTGTGTCCTACTGTCCAGCGCTCTATGTGTTGCCAATCATGAGAAAAAAAGCCAAAATCAATAAAAAAGAGCCAGAATTCTATAATAATGTTGTCGAAAGTCTAATATTTATGAAAAATCACTCACATCTCAAAGCTTCAGGCCTTAGACTCTTGGCAGATGAGCTCCTTGGATTGCCTGTCCACACTGGGCCAGAACTGCAGATTTTTGTGTGAAACTCCAATACAAAATGATCTGTTCAAATTCTAAATGGGATCAGTGAATCATCCTCTGGCTTTCCTCAAGAGTTAGAATTACCTTTTTTTTTTATAAACCAAATCTGTTTTATATTAGCCAACAGACCCAAGTATAATTGTTTTCCATTGATCAATACTTTTGTACAAAATCCTCAAACCTCATAACTAACCACATTTCCTGTACAATAATGAATTGTAGATCAAATTGTCATTTGGAGGGCCATGCAAAATATTACAACATATCATTTTGGTTTTGATTTTGATCATTTAAAGGTGCTCAGTGCAACCCTCTGGTCAGTGGTCTGCTGGAAGATGTTATTGCTTTACCTCAAATATTCCACAGTAAGACATTCAACTGATCTATCTGAATGGTGACAGATAGGTGTCACCTGCTTGTCTCCATGGAGACACATATGTTTAAAGCCATACTGTGGAATATTACACACAATGCAATATAATCTCCAAAGAGGCAAACACCAGTAAAAGTTGCATAGTGGACATTTCCCCACTACATGAAATACCAAAACAAAAAGTGTTCAAAATGAGTTAAAATGTATAAAAAATATGACTTTTGACCTCTTGAACTTTTGTGTGTTATTTCCTTACTTTCCAACCTATGTTAAAAAGAAACTGCAAAGCTCCTGGATATGTGAAACATACATGGAAAGGATTACATGGATCAGTCATTCTGGAAAGAACCAGGATCAGTTTGTTCTCCAAACCCACAAATAAAACATAATAGGACTTTAATAGGAATTCCACCCAGATTTTTAAAATGACAAATCCCTTAATCTTATTCTTAGTGAGGTTTGCTTCAGCTCTGACATGTAAAAACTCCATCCCCAGAGACACCATCTTTACCTGTTCTTACAAAAAAGAAAAGAAAAAATATCCTGGTTGGATTTAAAATCATAGATGTGCTTCTGACTCCATTAACTATAGGTTCAGTTGGTACTCTCTGTTCAAATTGTACAATTGTGCAAATTCATTCCTATATCTGCTCAATGAGGTTTGGTTGGAGCCGACCGCTCTGGGTGACCTCCTTTAGTCCACTTCTTGTACAGTCTGTGGTGCAGAGCTTGTTCCCACTCTAAGAAAGATCAACAGATCAGACCGAGTCAAAACCACAGCATTTCAGCTTTACAAAGAGCCCAGCTACAAATGGTTCAGAAACAGAATTAATTTTAGTCATTTAAGTCCAGCGTTTTAGGGGAATAGGTTAAAACTCGGGGTAAACCACTCCGACACTATTTCCATGTATATCTAAACTTTTCACCCATAGCTTGTTAATGTTCTGCTTTGGAGTTGGTGGAGTCATAGTGACTTGTAAGCTGACACCTGTCCACAGCTTTGTGCACGCGCTCGGCTCAGACCCGCTCCCGGCATCACGCTCTTAAATAACACGCCACAACAAAACGAAAGAGAGATGTTCAGAGGCGGAACACATCATAATGTTTGTCCTCCAGCGGCACGCCACACTTTGATGAATTGTTTTATCGGCCACATTAAAATGAGCTAAAACAGCTGAGTTTGACTTGGCTCAAATGGCAAAGAAATCCATTTTATTTTGAATTTTTAACTAACACCATCTGATGTTCATAAGCCTTATAATGACTCATTCACCGTAAAGGAAAACATTTGTGTTGGCGCCTAAGCTAAATAGTTGTGTGGTAATTTTTCCTCATCAGCAGAAGTTCATTAGATAAAACCTTTTAAAAGTGGGACAGTCTCTGCACAGCAATTATTTGTGGCTTCACCAACTCACGAGAATCCATCTTCACCCTTTGTCCTTCTTGTGGTGCACCTGCTCGCTGGTGCGATGAGGCCCGTCTGTTGGTTGGTGGATCAATCACAGAGGAGCACTGAGGTTTATGGGGAGCCAAAGAGGAAGCGTGAAAAAGAACCTAAACAAACATGGCGTCACCAACAAATGTACTATTTTAGTGCCTATCCAATCCAATCCACTTTATTTA
>JACN01083892.1:0-11152 GCA_000787155.1 Scartelaos histophorus | reverse complement strand
ATAAATGGTGCTCCCCATTGTCCAGCTACCAAAAAAGAAAAAAAGGAAAAGAAGAAATGTAAGTAAAAATCAGACTTATACTAACCAAAACCTAAATTAAGGAATTCAATTAAACTCTGCTATAATTAACATAATGAAAGTGTAAATGAAGTTAAATGAAAATAATGGTGGCAGAGAAATCCACCACATCCTCACTGTGAGACAAAAAGGCTATTTTGGTATGTGATTTTTTAATTTTTATTTTAAATTGGGGACAGTTTACCTTTTTTTTTCTATGGATACGTCTTTCCTCGGCCTGGAATGTTCCACAGTGTGACATTAAACTGCTCGGCCTTACATTTATTCAAATACAGGCGGTTTTATTGCTCAAAAATGCCTATGTAAAGGTAGGAAATCCTGCATTCTAACTGTGAACGAGGTCGCCTCTCCACAGATCTGACCTGCAGCTTGGTCTAGTTTGATCTCCATGAGGATAGAAAAATCTAATACCATAATTTAAAACAATCCAGACAAAGCGATAACATCTCCATCAGCAAAGTTATGCACAAAAGTTTTTGTTTAAGTAGCTTTTGAGCTCAACATATGTCCACAGTGTGTCTGCATCTAAATATAAAGCTTTTTAATGTCCAATAATCAGGAAGCACTGTATTAGCATGCTAGTTGTTGAATAATTAGGATGCTCTGAATGTACAAGATGAGTAGGAACAACTTTGGACCACGGCAAACAGTTTTAAATGAACTAGTTTAGCTTTTTCCCGTTTTTTAAGACGGTAAGAATCCAACCGAGCACCGTTAGCATCATAACTTAATTGGCCGAGCGACAAGAGGCGGCAAAACGAACGACCAAAACGTCCGCCTCACCTCATTCAGAAACACTAACGTCCTCAGCATTCACCGAGAACAGGGCCCATATTTAACATTGATTCACTAAAAGGCTAATCGTGTTTTAACCCAAGTGGAGGGAAGGACGATGCTAATTCTGACCCGCTAGTTCCATTAGCGAAATATCAACACTCCAGTCCAGCCTGACTCCCATAAACAGCCAGATTAACTCCCCATTTGGACTAATCACCCGCAGACGTTTTAGTCAAAGTTAAAAGTGTGACTCAATGGTTTTCGGGAAATGCCAGATTTAATTTCAGGCATCTGCAGAAAGCTTCAGTGAACAGCACAAATGTCAGTGGTACATGGGGAAATGTCTGTATTTAAAAGTAAAATCGAAATCTGTGCTCTTGTTTATTTCTGCCCACCCAATTTCACCAGTCTAAAGCAGCCTGTCAGGAGCCTCCAGAAGTCTGCTGTGGAACAATGAAACTCTTGTATTTTCATGAACAATGTTTCATTTTCCCTCCACTGAAACCAATACATTTCCAGGATTTTGTTCTTGCCGTAAAATGTAGGAGTTTCCCTTTAGTCTAACTATGCCTAACTAAAAATATCTGCACAAACGTTTCATATTTAGGTGCTGTTTAATAATGTCATACTCCCAGATGGGGGCAAGTTCCATCTAATGATTACGTTGGATATTTGGCATGAAATAGCCAAAAGATAAATTCACAAATGTTGAACCTGATCATTTCTATTAGGGACTAGACCCAAGAACTCACTGGATTCCCATAAAAATCTATACTTTAAAGCGATAGTTCAGGTTTTTTGTTGAGTTCTCTCTTGGACAATATAAACTGTGTTGGAAATCTAAAACTGGCCTTGATACCTTTGGTTTCTTTATTACTAAGACTGTATTTTATATCATTTCACACATTCAACATTCAAATCAAGGCTCAAAACCCATTTATTTAAATTAGAGTCTTGATATTTTAGAACCTCTACTGAACTGATTGATTATTTCTCTCCGTTCGTATCACTGCGCCGAGGCTGCAACCTGAGCAATCTCCAAAACGCCTCAACATTTACCGTTTGTTTAGGAGAGATTGGCGGTTCCAGGCTTGAAATAATCCAAATCATTCTACTGAAGATGTGTGGAGTTTAAGTTTCAGTTTGAGAGAAGAACTCAGCTTAAATATGCAGAATTTTAGTGTTTTTAATGTTTTTTGAATGAAACAAAACACCACTCCGGGTATGTTTTTGATAAAGAAACATTATAAAATAGTGAAATATGAGCTCTTTAAGTTCCCTCATGTACCTAATTCATATTTTAAGAGATATTTTTAAATTTTGAACTGAAGTCACAAAGGAAAATACTAACAGTGTCCAGTATATTGAGCTATAAGACCAACATCAAACACAGAAATCCTCACTTCTCTGGTTTGACGCTGGTGGTGCAGAGTCCTGGTCAAAGGGCAAAGCGAGTCCGTCCCATCAGGCATTGCTCCGGGGGCCCACAGGTTTGCGCTCACGTTCCAGGGGATTCAATGACCTTTAGGAAATCCATAACTAAAATAAAAGCAGCGTGAAGGCGGAAGGAGAAGCTGCCGTGGAACAAAGAACAATGGGGGGTTAAGCAGTCGTTTCGCTTTATGTGTGAGGCGTTTTATCTGGAAATTACGGCGCTTTAAGGTGACCACGTCCTGTACTGTCCTTCGTCCTCCGGGTTTAGACAATGACACTTTTTCACTGATGCCATAAGGATTATATAAAAGTAAGATTTAGATAGAAAACATGATAACACGTACTGTATGTGTAGATTTCTTTATTCTCACAAAGAATTCAAGACTTTTTACAGTTTAGTTTACATTTAATATTCAATTATGCTTAACAGCCACTATGATTTGGTGCAGCATTAGATATGGTAAAAATAGTATATATAAATAAATAAGAAAACACTGCAGAATGATTAGTTTCTCTGATTTTACTTCTATACTTCTTAGATTTCTGTTTCATTCTATAAACGACTGACAACATTTCCCCCAAATTCCAAATAAAAATATTGTCATTTAGAACATTTATTTACAGAAAATGACAAATGGTCAAAACAGCAAAACAGATGCAATGTTTTCAGACCTCAAATAATGCAAAAAAGGAGATCGTATTCATTTTAAAACTACACAATACTAATGTTTTAACTTAGGAAGAGTTCAGAAATCAATATTTAGTGGAATAACCCTCATGACACATAGTAAAAACTTGAGGGTCAAAATTTCAGTGTAAAATACTGTATTTCAGAGTTGTTTTTAACACCAAAAGTGTTATTTTAACTATTTAAAAGTTAAATGGTGACTTAAGTTGGGGTTATTTGCCAAAGTTGATTTGATTGAGATTATGTAACGTCCCCAAGTGTTAATTTTACTTCCCTTAGTGTTAATTTGGCACCTCCCACCCACCACTTCAAACTCCTGTGAGTGAAAACCAGTTTGAACCAGTTTTGTACATCATTTCATCTTAAACTCTACAAAACGTTATCCATTTACTTTCAGAACATTAATGTGACTCTTATTTCGGGGTGTTACTAGTGTTACTTAATTAACCTTTCCAAAAATGTTAAATTAACTCTAGAACAGACTGGACTCACAGCAAAAGTGGAGTGTTAAAAGTGATTCCCACAGAATCAATTTTAACATTTTCTCAGGGTTTATATGAGTCGAGTCTGTTCTAGAGTCAATTTAACATTTTTAAATGTTAATCAATTTTAACATTTTCTCAGGGTTTATATGAGTCGAGTCTGTTCTAGAGTCAATTTAACATTTTTGGAAATGTTAATTAAGTAACACTGGACCAAAGTTCCTGTTAAACCCAGAAATCAAGAGTTTTATTAACATTTTGAGAGTAAATGGATAACACTTTGTAGGGTTTTCTTGATTTAGCTAAACAACACACAGAGTTGTTTTATTTTTACACTGTATTTTAGTTAATTTAAGATGAAATTATGTACAAAACTTGTTCAAATTGGTCTTTCAAAGTGGTGGGTGGGAGGTGCCAAATTAACACTCAAAGAAGTTGAATTAACACTAGGGGAGGTTGTATTAACTTCAACCATATCAACTCTGGCAAAAAACCCAAAACCAAACAATTTTTCAAATAGTTAAAATAACCCTTTCTGTGTTAAAAACAACTCTGAAATATTTTACCCTGGAATGTTTTTGCTGTGTATAAGCCCATGAATAAATAACATGATAAAAAAAAGCCTCACTCTTCCTGGAAACCATTAAAATGCATGAAATCTGTACATTACCGGACAAATATAAAAAGCATAAATGACAGCTGCAATCTTGAGTTTCAATATATGTCGGCGATTTGCACAGCCAAGTAAACACGTTTCTTCCCCAGCTGTTTGCGTGCGGCTGCTGTGATTTGTTTCCAGTCTGAATTTGTTGTATTTTAATAGTGCAGCTATAATTAGAAAAGTCCTGTCACGGATTGTAATGCCCGTTGACAGCCTCACGGTGGTGCCCAGACTCGTCTCCGCTGACCGATGAGTCAGGCCGGGACATGCAAAGGATGATGGGAATGTGGCTCTAATGTTCTGACGTCAGCAAAATAGTTTAATGAATAAAATATCAGATTAAAATGCCACGAGCCATATCAAGCACAGACAGCTTTGTAATTAATATGCTTTGCCAATGGAGTGAATACAAGGAAACAATAAAGTATAAGTTATAAAAAGAGTTTAGAGGTTTATTAGGGCTAATAACGCTGCCTTATACAACAAACTTAGAGATGCACTGTCTCTCCCCTCCACACTTCTGCGTTTTCACAGTTATCACAGGTTCTGTTAGCCTGATGCATCAGACGGTTTCACTCCGTGTTTCTTTCACTCCGTGGAAACCGTCTGACCTCGCACCATTGGGCTTCGTTTGCTCCACAGTGGGTGGGTTCTTTTTTGCTTTAACCAATCGCTGCTTTCTGCTCGTAACCGGACGTGACGTGTGTAATGCGCCCAAACAGTCAGTGTAGTCCGGAAAGCATGAGTGTCAGCGATCGTTGCCGTTTCTGTGCAGCTAGCTTGGCTACAAAACTACAAACAGACCCGGATGGACGCTTACGTTAGACGTCATGGCCTCGTCTCTGTTCGCTGATTGGGCGACTGTTTTTCGTTCGCAAGCGGACCGTCCCTGATTTGTCGTTCCCTGACCTAGTAGCTGGAGTAAAATGAAACTGAGCGGAGGCGCTAGGTGGCGCCAGCCTGGCTAAGGTTCTGTTGCAGCAGTAAAACTCTCAGCCACCTCAGCCTCGCGCTACTTATTTCTATATTATATCGTAGCTACTCTGAAATGTCTAAAACCCTCAAAATACCCCATGTTACATCAACAATTACAATTACTGTGGCGTATTAACTCCTAAAACAACACATTTAAGATCACCACGTTGCCTTTTGTTGTATTCTCTGAAAACATGAACCCTTCCAGACATGTTTAACTGCGCATAACTTTTTAACCTTAAAAGATAGAAATGACCTTTTTTCAATGGAAACTTCAGACCCACAGACGTGATAAAAATGTCGAGAAAACAAGTGTCCGGTAGGAACCTTGTTTTTCCACCAAACACATGCTCTGGTCATTTTCATTGGCTCAAACTGTAGTGTAGTGAGTCAAGATGGCTGATTACTTTGAGCGCATCTTGGTCAGTGTAATTGCGCATCCCTTCCTATTATTATGTATAAGGTTTATTTCACTCAAAATGCACAAATCCAAATGTAATATTCACCGTAGAAAAGCAGGACAGCTGATGTGGCTCTGTGCTGTTTCCATGATTGGCACAAGAAACTAATGAGCGACTGCACTTTTTTTTTGTTTTGGGACAATAAGGATATTTACTCACAGAGTCGATATTTTACACTTTTGTAGGGAACGCCCTAAATTAAGCAGTTTTAATGTGCAAAAAGTAGTTTATACATGTTTGCTGTGTGTTTTGTATGAAACAGTGTGAATTTTTTTTTCTGTTTCTTTTTTTCATTTGTATTTCTGGTCCTATAGCTTTTATTACAGCCATATGACACAACTACAGTTTATAAATAATGAAATTACAGGTTGTACTGGAAAAAGGATGTATAACACTCCAGTAGGGGGAAAATGGGGGAGTTTTAATTACAAAATTAAGGAAAAAAATCCAGCTGAGGACAAATGTACCAAAATTGCCCTTAGGTCTGAAAGGGTGAACATGTTTGATAATTTCCTTTAGTTTTTGACTCTGAGTCTCTCTTTGCTCTGCACACTCTCAGAATCTTACAGCTAAAACCATAAGGAGGGTTTGAAAAGGGCAGGGATGACATCTGAAACCTCTTCAGACATGTTTGTGATGAGGGAACCGTTGTACCTCTGTAAATGGAGATTGTTGCACTGTCCTCATTAAAGAAAAAGAAACAGTGAGGGATTTGCTCGCTGCTTCTCAGATGCAGAAGTTTAATGTAATGTAAATGAAACAGTATTTTACACGAGGCTCATTAGCTTGTGTGGACACGCGATGGCAGAGCACAAGTCCACAATGTTAAAAAAAACCCAAAACAGGAGGATTCTTATTAATCAGAGCAAAGCAATAAAACGTTTCACTTTAACATTCTAACAGATAAATGTGTGCTGCTTTTCCCATGCACAAGTTTAATCCAATGGAGAGAATGAGTGCGAATTCCCCCAAGTGGAAGCTGAAGGCTTTACCAATCGCCAAACAAGGATCCCAGGCTTAGCAGTCGATCACAGATACAACACAAATGTTACTTAAAAATAAAACAAACATTTTAGCAGCACACTTTTAACTGTATTTAAGGCTTATCTAAATTAACATTCACTGCAAACCTTTTTACTGTCTTTAACTGTCTTGCAAATAGGCACAGCATCAGGGGCACACAGAACCACTCTAACCCATCACAGAACAATGTTATAAAAGAGCTGATTTAGTATAATAAACCCTATATAAAGTGGAATTTGTGAGCTTTAAACCATGTTGTTACTTCCTCAAAAACATACCTGGAGTCCCGTTTTTTTTCTTTCTTTTTTCTTTTTTCACACGCATATGTTTGAGTAACGCCTCATTAACAGTACATCCTCAAAGCTCAACATGCTCTGTGCCAACTTGTGATGTCATGAAGTGGTTGTTTTCTTGTTTAAACCTTTTATTCGGTCAAGACTGGCAATCCAGGGCAGAAATCATCCACATTATTCTATGGGAAGTGTTGAGTTGAAACATAATGGGGCACTTCCTGTATCGCCACATGACGTCACAAGGTGGAACAAGGTGGAGTGTTTTCAGTTTGAGGGAAGAACTGAACAAAATATGCAGAGTTTGTGTGTTGAACATGAAACAAAACACAAGTCCTGGTGTTTGTGATGAGGAAACAACATTACAACATAGAAAATAGCATCACATGGGCACTTTAAGTATGGCTAAACTCAATATTGATTATTATTATTGCTGGGAATTTTTAGCTTTAACACACTGTCCCATTATCCAGCCATGACTTTTAGAATAACTGACTTGGGCGTCGTGTTTCTCTGTTCACTCGGTGTTTGTGAAGGGCCCCGTCCGGAGCCCCTCCTCTGCGCTCTTGGCCTTGGTCAAATCTAAGGCCGTAGTTTCCCTGAATCAGCATGTTGGTAATTGCATAGGACAGAAATGGATTTCCTGTCACTCTCGGCTTTATGAAGAAAGGCTTAAGCCCTCATTTTCTTACTGTAGTTTTTCAGCGCTCAGCTTGTGTAGAGACTTTGTGCCTTGGTAACGGTGATAAAGTGCCTTTTATCAGCAGTCCAGGCTCAAGCTCAAATCGATCAGAAGTGGAATAAGATGCGGAAAAGGTTGTGACGTTTCTGTGCAGGTTTGAAGGAGGATGCCATGTTTTGAAGTCATAGTAGTGAATGAATGAATGAATGAATGCTTACTTTTGGTTTTAGAAAAGTTACAGAAAAAATATGGATTGGGCTGAATTAACTTAATGGGCTGAACTTCTCCTGATCATCATATGACAAGACAAAGGACTCAAACCTCTTAAATTTTAGCAACTATTCCTTAAAGGTTGTATAGGGGATTTTCCAAGGAAGGAGAAGTACAGCGACTGTTTGTTTAAGGCAAAAAAACTAACAAAAATAAAACGCTTCGCTGTTTGTTCAGATGCTACTGTTCTCTTTTACTCTTATCTTAACTTCAACGAGTTATATTCAGAGTTATAATGTAGTCGTGAGTGTGAGAGTAATGTAGCTGTGCAAAACCTTGGCCATGACTAGATTTCCATTTACGTTTTTAATGAAGTGGTTTTTCCTCGAAAATGCACAGGTCTTGTAAATACAACGAACGAATGACTAATACAACAAGCGGCAGCAAACAGACTTTTTCTTTGCACTGAAAATCAGGTTTTCAGATACAGGATATTGCATTTCTGTCCTGAAGAACGTCTGTCAAGCTCTTGGAAATAAAGTACGTTTCTCAATGATGAGCAGAAGTTTCCTGTCCAGAAGTAATTTAGCTCCAGCGCGTCAGTCTTTAGACCCTCGTCTGCTTCAGTGACGCCATCGCTGGAATGAATCTCCTAGAATCACCTTCGTTTGGCTTCGCTCCTTTTCCTCTTCACTTCTCCTTTTGGCGACCTCATAAACGGACTTTCTTTTGCGGTGAACTGGTCGTGGATTCTCGTCACTGCGACAAACTTTGTGCAAACTGTGAGGAAGCTCCAGCTGGAAAAAGCCGCTAAGAACCGTCGCATTGGTTTAGTAAACAGCGTCTTGCGTCTGTGGAGTGTGTAAGAGTCGAACGTAAACCACGAAATCCCAGCGCCGGAGACTCAGTTACACTAGAAGAGCAGAGAGTTTGATTGAACCCAACAGCCAATAGAAAATGAGGTAGACTCATTTTCTATTGGCTGATGTTTATTGGGCTCCACCACGTCCAGAGTTAATGGATTTTCATTCTTTTTGTTTTATCATTATAATTACAAGGCTGCTACATCTACGTCTATAATGCATCACTGACAATTTAAAACAATCCAAAAATCCTCCATACAACCTTTAATTTAAATTGCCTATGAGAATGTATGTGCACTATGTTGTCCTAGCAGTTATCGTACTTAAGTAGATGCATTGCCAAACCTTATTTTGTTTCATTATTGTTGGGACTTTCCTGATTGGAGTATATTTAGATTTGGTCAAGCTACAATTCTCTGTCATTTTATAGAGAAAGTAAAAGGTTTAAGTCTCTCCACAGCCCCGACACTACAGAAGACATCGTGATCATTATTCTTTGTCTGTAAATGTTAGCCTTACAATACTATTGAATTTGGCAGGCTACACAAATATGGCGGACGAGCTGGCCGGGATTCAGCCTGTCACGATCATTATTACATCGATTTATCATTCAATATAAGAAAGATGGAGCTATATATTTTGAACTCAATATTTCTTGTGGGTATTTTTCTTTGCAATAATGGAAAGAATTTTCACTCTAGATTTGAGCAGCAGAAAGTTGAAAAAGCTTCATTCTGCTACTTATTAGTTGCAGTTACTGCCTGTTTAAAAGATTTAAAAGAATAAATAATCTGATACATAAGGGTAAGTTGTACTGTCGTAGGGAGTATTATCTATTACATGAGTGGTACAGATGTAGGGAGTATTATATATTATATAAGGGTAAGTTGTGTGGTTGTAGGGAGTATTATATATTACATAAGTATGAGTTTTTGTACAATTGTGGGGAGTATTATCTGTTACATAAGAATGAATTTCTGTACAGTTGTAGGGAGTATTATCTGCCCCTCTATAGTCTGGTTAAGTGGGTTGGTTGTTGTACAGTTGTAGGGAGCATTATATATTATATAAGGGTAAGTTGTGTGGTTGTAGGGAGTATTATCTGTTACATAAGGGTGAGTTGTTGTACAGTTGTAGGGAGTATTATCTGCCCCTCTATAGTCTGGTTAAGTGGGTTGGTTGTTGTACAGTTGTAGGGAGTATTATATATTATACAAGGGTAAGTTGTGTGGTTGTAGGGAGTATTATCTGTTACATAAGGGTGAGTTGTTGTACAGTTGTAGGGAGTATTATCTGCCCCTCTATAGTCTGGTTAAGTGGGTTGGTTGTTGTACAGTTGTAGGGAGTATTATATATTATACAAGGGTAAGTTGTGTGGTTGTAGGGAGTATTATCTGTTACATAAGGGTGAGTTGTTGTACAGTTGTAGGGAGTATTATCCGCCCCTTTATAGTGCAGTGGATGGAGAGCAGTTTGACAAATGTACATTTTTCTTCTTGGCTTCGGCTTTGTATAAAACATTTATTAATGACGGAAAAAAACAAAAAAAAAGCATTTATATTTTTTTGAAAAGTCAGAATGAAAAGTTTGCTGCATTGGATCAATACTGTTCCTCTTCACCAACTTTCCATTTCCAAAGTCATAACTGTCTGCTTCATATTCCTCCCTTTAATCCTGATATCTAAAGACAAAGACGGAGCCCAAATGAACTGTGGGTAACGGAGCAGAACGTGCAGTTATTTCTCCTGCGTGTGGAGTCTTTCTGCAGCCTGCTCATAATTGTTCTGCTTCTTCACTTGGTCCTGCTCTACTCTGTCTTATTGGCATTTCCAAAAAAAAATAAAAATAAAATAAACTGACACGAAGACAAAGAAATGGCACCAAAAATAATACATTTTTCTGGCAGACAAACTTGTAGCTCTTATATCGACATTTCATAGGAATTCAGCTTCAAAGAAAACGCCCGGTTATTAAAATTAAAAGGGCACTGTGTAACCTTTCTGGTGGAGTGTCGGTCTCCATGGAGATGAGGCCAGGTTACAGGTCAGAGCTGCGGAGAGGTGATCCTGTCTATAGAAAAATGGATGCGTTTTAAGGTATTTTTGAACTATTTTTGAACTATAAAACAGCTGTAATGATAATAAACAATGAAATAAAGTTATACTGCGGAGCATTGCAGGCATCCCTATGGCATCGCTATGGAAACAAGCAAGTGACAAACCCCTCAAAGCAAAGGTTACAAAGCAAAACAAAATATATAATTAAGAAAACCAAATTAAAACTGTCAATAATGTAAAAAAAAAAAAAGTCACGCAATAGAAAAAATTACTGAAATACTGCACAGCTGAGAGTTACATTAGTTTTATTCATAGTTAAAGCCACAGTATGGTACTTTTTAGCCCAAAAAAGACTAAAATAATATATGTGACTGAAAACTGCATGCATTCATGTGATTTTTAATACACAGTTGCACCTGAAATTAGCATTTATTTCATTAAAAGAACAATAAAATAAGACAAAACTGATCC
>KN500402.1:32767-51960 GCA_000787155.1 Scartelaos histophorus | reverse complement strand
AAATAAATAAATAAATAAATAATAACACTGTAATACGTTAAGCATTTTCATTTTTGGACAACACATTTTTTTTTTTACCGTGCAGTTGTCGCTCATTGTTGTTGGCCATTTGACTGGGTCTCTTACTATCATCTGCACCAGATGAAAGATGGAGTTAGTGTAGAATGGGGGCGCCCCCGTGTGGAGCTCATACAGAATGCAGCCTAGGGACCAGAGATCAGCAGTGTGATCATAGGGCTTCTCCTCCACAAGCTCTGGAGACATGTACAGTGGTGTGCCTTTGATGGATGTCAGCACCAGAGTAGACACACTCATGGCCCTGGCAAACCTGCACTGACACAAGTTATCATCAGTCTTGAAATAAAATGAAGCACTGGCATTTCAACAAATACAATTTACTAACCCAAAGTCACAGAGCTTCACCATTCCATTTTTCCCAAGCAGAATATTTTGAGGTTTCATGTCACGATGAAGAATGCGATGGGAATGTAAATAATAAAGAGCTGAAACCAACTGGCAAGCTATCTCTCTGACCTAGTGAGAAGATGAAGCTGATATCACTTTTGACATGCTATACACCAAGAAGATCATAGAAGAAAATAAAATACCTGACATTCTGGTAAATTGCCATCATCTTCAAGAATCTGAAACAGTTGTCCCTCAGCATATTCAGTCACAACTACTACCTATTAAATTATAAATTGTCATCATTATCCACAATTCCTCCCTTCCTCTCAGTATTTACTTCATGATGTTGAACTCCATGTATAGTGTAAAATACCTCTGTGTCTGTCTCAAAGCTGTCAAAAAGTTGAACAATATTTGGATGTTGAAGATCCCGCATAATTTCAATCTCTCTTTTGAGATTTCGAAGCTCCTTTTCAGAACGACCCACTTTTGGCATGAACTTTAGGGCCACAACCTGGTGGACACAGGTGCAATGACAAAGAAGATGACAGGCAGAAGACATGGCTAATAATTATAAATCGAGTAGTAGTAAACTTGCAACTAAACTCAGACTTACCTGACCGCTGTATTTCTTTCTTCCTTTGTAAACGCGACCAAATGAACCCTCTCCAGCGACCTCCAAAACGTGGTATGAGTTCATCCTGACGGCAACGACAAGGTAACGAGCCGCAAACAACTTTCTGCTAGGTTAACGTAACGCGAGCTAGCAGCTAATATATTAACCGTTATGTCGCTTTAGGTATTAATTACTAGGTTATGGGTGAATATAAAGCGTAAATTAAACGGTAATATTGTTTAGGCATCAGCTACTTCGGCAGCTTAGTTTCTCACACCTTTGTTTTGGAGATGTTAAGAACAGCGTGTCGCAGTGCCACCGTCTAAAGTTACAAAATTCTGTGTAGAGTTTGATTATACACGACTATATAGATTGCGTGAGTTATGAAAGTTATCCTGACCATAAAACAATTATAAAACAATTCCTCAGTCTTATGTTCCAGTGTAATTTATAAACTTGTTGTTTAAAGTTACTCAGGCATTTTTACGGACACCACAGAATTGGGTCCTTAGGATAGCAACCTGTGCTGCGTCCATAGCAACCAGCTGCAAACAAAGAAGCTGCCGCTGTATAAAATCCCGTAGCGGCAAATAAAAGACACAAGACAAGTAAAAGACACCGACTTATCTTTCGAGTTGAAACGCACTATAAACGTACTATTGTGATAACTAAATCTATATTTTATATCAGTTCGGTATATGCATAATGGTACGATGACATGTCTGGATGGAACCTACTAAAGTCTTTTAACGTAATGTATTTCTCTGTCCACCAGATGATGCTCAAAGACTGAGTAAGGTAAATACAGTTAAAGAGCATTGCAATCATGGACTGCCATATATGGCATTGCTTTATGACAACACATATCTTGCCATGTCCTGTCATTTAACATTGGTATAATGTTTTACTTAAAGCTGCACTGCGTAAGATTTCTAGTGGAGGGTCTGCCATCCGTTTGTTTTTATGGAAATGTTATGGCTTTGTTTAAAATGTTCGGGAGTATATATGAAACCTATATCACCTCTATCACAAGACAGACAAAAGCTTACAGCACTACTTTACATTACATTGGAGAGTCGCCCCTATTCACAAAAGGAATTTTGGTATTTTTGAGCAATAGAAACGCCTACAGTGAATAAATGCTAGATGGGTATGTTTAATGCCATACAGTAGAAGAATCCAGGCAAAGATAACGTCTCCATGGAGCTTTAACTAACTTAACTAAACTAAACTAAACAAACTTTAACAAAAATAAGTTACAGTGTTTAAAAATGTTGGGTTTAATGTTAGGCTAATGTCAGCTTTGTAAATGGCAAAATCCTATTTAAAAAAATAATAAATAATGAATAATTACTGAAGGCACTGGGTTGTCTCTCTTGAGTTGACTCTGTATTTTTATCCAGAGCCTCTCCAAAGACTGCCCCTTCACAAAAAGCGCCTGAGCTTGCGCTGAGGGCTGCAGTTGCCTTAGCAGACACAGGTGGAGGAATGGGTCTTGACCAGGAGGAGTGTGCAGCAGTGAGTGGACTTGTACAAGCTGCAGTGTAGAAGTGCCTATTGGATTACCCTCAAACTCTCACCGCCTTCTCTCATCCTGCAGACTCTACCGGCTTATCACCACTGCATTCTGTACCGAATGCAAGCATCGTCATGTTTATCAGAATACCATTTCTCCTTTATTTGGCGCTCACTTTATCCAAACTTGTGTGCTGCATGGAAAGTGAACTTTGCTTTCCTGTCAGGCTAAAAAACTCCAATCATGACAGAAGGACTTTTTCTGACAACGACGTGGATCTCTCTAAAGGGAAAAGTGTCATAAAAATAAGAGCATTTCATCAGGAGTTATTGCTTGATTTACACCAGGACTCTAGCTTTATGTCATCAAGTATTTCTAACCAAGACGCACTGAAGCGATCCAACAGCGATGTCACGCACGAGTTGCACCGGTGCTTCTACTCTGGATACGTCAACGATGACAGCAACTCCTATGCAGCGCTGAGTCTTTGTAATGGTTTACAGGGTGCCTTTGGCTTCCATGGATGGGAATATTTTATAACTCCGGTCCAGAATGATACAAGAACTACGGAAGGTGCGCACATACTCAGGCGCAGAACCAGCCGCAACTTGACGCCAAACGCCACGTCCAGATGTGCCGTGGACAGTGACATAAGTCAACAGCTTGTGCAATCACTGGAGAAATATAGACACTTTGCAGATGACAACAATGTGACCAATAAGATTCAGAAATTGGGGAGATCCAAAAGGTTTGCGTCAGTCCCCAGATACGTGGAGACGCTCGTAGCGGCGGACGAGTCAATGGCACAGTTTCACGGCGATGACCTAAAGCATTACATCCTTACGCTGATGTCAGTGGCTGCGCGACTATACAAGCACCCCAGTATTCTCAACTCAATCAACATCATAGTTGTAAAGATCATTGTGATAAGTGAAGCTGACAAAGGACCCAAGGTGTCCGGGAACGCAGCAATGACTCTCAGAAACTTTTGCACTTGGCAGAAAAAGATGAACAAGAACACAGATAAACATGCAGAGTACTGGGACACGGCGATTCTATTTACAAGAGAGGTAACATCACATTCACATTTACTTAAAGCTGCACTATGTAACTTTTCTGGTGGAAGGTTGGCCTCTATGCTTGTCTCATGGAGATGCATTTTTTTGGAATGTTCCACAGTATGGTAGATGCATGTATCGATACCACCAGGCCAAGTTACATGACAGATCTGTGGAGAGGTGAACATGCTTACGTTAGACATGTATTTTATATATTCTTTTAATCTATTCAATTTCAGACAAATTATGGAAAATGTAAGCCAAAGCAATGCAGACCTCTAAAGTTGTTCATTTGTAGCACGTTTGACCTAATTTTCATACGTACAATTTGGTGAATGTTTAAAGCATGATCTACTGGCACAAGCCCATTGTTTTAATTGTACTCCTGAGAGCTTTGACACCATAGGTCAAAAGTAATTGGGGAGGAGAAAGCAAAAGCCCTGATTGCTTTCATTGCTCATGAGAGGGCAATTTTTCATTGAATGGAAAAGCTGGACTCCCAAATATTTGACACTGGATCAACAGTGATGTCAGTGATCCATAATGAACTGTTTGGCTTTAGGGAGTTTAACCAGCAAGCTTGTGTGAAAAGGGAAATTAAATGACAGTAGTTTAAAACAGATGATTTACCTGTAACATTAAGAAGTGTTGCAAGTGCCTGGAGGGATGCACTGCTGACTTTCATCACTGCTCCAGCTGCATATTGTCCACTGCATGGGCCTCTTAAAAACATCCAAAAGGGACAGATGGATACATGGACGGAGGAGGGGGGAACACATCAACATCAGCAACACTCACTCCAGAGCACACTGACACAATTATATTTCCTGTCTAGGTCATGGCATCTGACAGAAAACAATATGCTCCATAAATATGCAAGTTGGGAGTCATCCAGGTCAATGTAAAGTTCTGTATATAGGGAGAGTTTATCCGGTGCAGTTTATACACTGTGACCCCATTCAACTCAGAACGCACAGACCACACCTACACACAACAATGCCATCTGCCTTATGAAGGTGACTGAATCCATTGAAGGCCAACTATTGTCTTAGCTATGTATATTTTCAACACTGTTTTGTTATATCATTCATCACACCAAGATTTTAGTTAATATAAGTAAATCCCTATTGATTCTAACAATGCACTGTTTTGAAAAATCTCAAGGATAATGCACATTGATTTCAATTAATGTTCGTTTCCAGGGTTTGTGTCCAATACCATAGTAGCCACTGCCAGAAAAAAAAGATCTCCTTTTATGGATTACCACAACAAATATAAAAGAAGGAAAAATCAGAGCATAAAGTAATCTACATGGAAAGAATTCTGAGTATTTGATTCAAGTTGCATTTCCTTATAGTGCAATGAGAGAAAAAAAAAGTTAACAAGCCTATGCAAACTGTAATCAGAGGTTTAATCTATGTACATAATATTAATCTGTTTTGTTTAAGTACACAGTTTAATGGAATTGCTCATATGATAGCTGACAGATGTGAGAAGTAGGTCGTAGCTTGGAACAAACTCTTTGACACTACGGCTTTGTTCTTCTTGTTCTTCTTGCACGTTTTTATTTCCTCCTCTTAAATGACCCAATCTTTGGATGTCATCTCCTGCACACACAGAGGCATCTGGAAGCCATTTGGAATTGCAGCATTTGTGGTTTATGCTAGGAATGGCTTGTCATCATGGCTCTTCACTTGGCTCACCGTTTTATGGGTATGTTCATTTAACTGAAGTGCTGTACAGTTGCATTAAGTTAAACCGGCTTTGTCTTTGCCTGGAGCTGCATTTCTCAGAGCACAAATTGGTTGTATGTAATGTATATGCTTGTGCTGTTTAGAGAGCGGAGATGGGTGTTTCTGTACAGCGGTTATGAATACTCGTGGCCTGTGATTAGTAGGCTTGGTCAGAAACTCTAAATATGCACTAAAACTGGGGTTGTACTACTGTGGTCAGGAAATGGGTCATCTGGAAAGCGTGCGTCCGCGTATAAATGTTATGATGAGAGACATTGCATTATTAGCTCATGTAGAAGAAGCTCTAAACAAAGTAACCACTTAATTAAGGAGGTTTGTTAAGGCTATGGTGCACTTTAGTGTCTTCTGCATATGACTCATGCTTCTTTGCTGCTGGGGCAGCGCGTCAGGGGCAGTGCAATGCCCAGAGACCCATCGAGCTCAGGACTACTTAAACCACAATTGTTGTGCATGTTTTGTATTTGAAATGCTGTTATTTCGGTGAAAGCATTGTTGTTATAAGGACAAATCAAATAAATGTCTTTTGTGCCCTTATATCTCTCTTATAATTTGCATTGCAGGACCTGTGTGGGGCCTCCACCTGTGACACTCTGGGTATGGCGGATGTTGGGACCATGTGTGACCCAAAGAGGAGCTGCTCTGTGATAGAAGATGACGGCCTTCCCTCCGCCTTTACCACGGCTCATGAACTTGGTAAGACCTACCAAAACCACACATCACTTGAATGACAGTACATAATAAAATAACTGCTTATTCAAGTACAAAAGGACTGACTTGGGCTTCCTCTCAACAGGGCATGTGTTCAACATGCCACACGACAACGTAAAAGCCTGTGATGACGTCTTTGGCAGACTGCAGGATAACCACATGATGTCTCCTACACTGATCCAGATCAACCGCACAAGCCCCTGGTCTCCCTGCAGTGCTGCTATCATTACAGAGTTTTTGGATGGGGGGCATGGTGAGTTTGAATGGTTAGGTTTCATACACAGATCCAAACACAGGAATAGATAGAAAAAGAACAAAATAATAAAATGGCCTTTGTGATATAGTGCTCAGGGATATGACAAGCAACACTGACAGAGATTCTGCCTTTTTCTAATTTCATATGGAGTCATCTTAGAAAAAAATTGCCAAAGGAACAAATTTGCAAACCATAGACTTGTTGTATTTTAAAAAATGCCTTTTTGGACTAAGGCTGGTGCTGCTATACACTAATAACTGCAATACACACAAAAATAGCTATGCATTTTGTACATCACACCTACTACATAATTTCCTTGTGGTATCTTTTACTATTTGTGGTTTCAACCATTTAACCAATTGTCCGAGTTCACGTTCTAATGATTTCAAAAGTTATTCTTGTCTTCAGTCCAACACTCATAATCAAAGTGTGGGCAAAATCAGGTTACTAAACTGGGCCAGTGCAACATGTGCCATCACCAGAAATGCATTGGAATCAGTTTGGACTCTTTGCCAAGCCAGGCAGACCACAAAGCCCTGGAGAGGCACTCAACTCTTATTTTAAAACTAGCCGACATCTGCACTAAATTAGAGGTCTTGTTTAAAAGAGTCACCGCTGAGGTTTGGACTCAGAGGTGTATCTGCGTACCGCTTCACATGCAGAAGAACTCTAAATAGACAAACGACATGTCTCTGTCTACTTTAGTAAAAGCCCACAAACAAAATGCAATCCAAAGAAAGAAAAATGTAAAGAAAACTTTCCTGGGAGTGATTTTTGCTAACAGTGTTGTAAGTTGGCCCCTACCAGCTGGCTGTCATAAATCTAGTCTTCAAAAAGTAGTGGTGCTGCTAGAACAACATGTTGCCTCACGTTACCATGCAGCACCGTGCCCCAAGTCATTTGTAATCTCTTCAGTTCTGTGTAAACACAATAGCAGCTATTGTTTTAAATGATGGCTCTTTAGAGAGTGGGAAGGAAGGAATGGGATTGAGCTTGTTTAATGTTGAGTGAACTGGGAACTGACATCAGCAAATTATCAAAGATCAAGCTTTCCTGCACAGAAGAGCGAGGAAGTTTGCATGTAGTTTTAAAGTACTTACCCATTCTAAAACTACTGTAGCTGGTGCTGTTCCAAATACTACTACTGTTAATACTGCCACCATCAGTTACTATTCTACCACTGCTACTGCTACCAAAATTACTAACACTATTTTCTCTTCTGCTGCTACTGCAAATGCCCAATGCTATTCATCATCATGTTTGTTGCAAAAATATCTTTAGTAAGAGATCTCACTTGTGCAGTGTTTGTGGTATAGGGAGTGATATATTACAACAGATAGCAGATAAGATGGTTATCTCATGGTACAACTGAGTACGAAGCACACCAGAGAAGACATAATCAGTCTTTCCCATAAACTCCTACAAACCCACAGACATTTGAATAAAGAGGGATGGAAATATGGATGAATGTACTAAATGCTTCTAGAAGAATACTTTATCTTTTTGTGTTTTCAGGGGACTGTTTACTGGACCCACCGCAGAACCCCCTGGTCCTCCCCGATGGGCTGCCTGGAGCGACCTACAGTTTAGACCGTCAATGTGAGCTTGCGTTTGGGGAGGGGTCCAAGCCATGCACTTTTATGCAGCCCCCCTGTGGTCGCTTGTGGTGCACAGGGAAGTCCAATGGTCACCCTGTGTGTATGACCAGGCACTTTCCCTGGGCGGACGGCACCCACTGTGGTGAAGGACAGATCTGTGACCGTGGAATATGCACCAACAAGATGGCTGTGCAAACTGTGAAGGTAAAATTATGTTCTGGATCACATTACACAAACTGAAGCTTTTGTCCATGTAAAGTATCTAAAAATGCCCCCCTCATATAAGATACTGTAGCTCTTATAATAGATGCTAATACATTCTCAGTGAATCCTGTTATAAAACACAAATCCATAGAATATGACATGATATGATAAATAGCTATTATAGAATTTGCACTGCTGTACTAAGCCCTTGTTATCTGGATTCGGTCATCAGAATTTACTCCCTGGAATGGAAAATTAGTCAGACAATACCACAATGTGTTGAGTCTGCGGGTCCCCTACCGACTGAATAAGCTTTGACCTCCATCTAAAATCCTGCCTCTCTTTAGTCTCTCAGGCTAATTCAGTTATTCTACCACAATGATTTTTGCTCATATTTATTTTGTTTATCTTTCCAGGTGGATGGTCGTTGGGGTAATTGGGGTGCTTTCGGCTCCTGCTCTCGCTCATGTGGAGGGGGTGTCCAGCTCTCCAAAAGGGAGTGCAGTAACCCATCTCCATCAAACGGGGGGAAATACTGCCAAGGCGTCCGGGTCAAATACCGTTCTTGCAGCTTGAACCATTGCTCTGACAACGGTACAACATGTCTGATGACACGTTCTGGCCCCAAGCGTTCAAACCTCTAACCTTTGCACCTGTCTGTTTTGAGCAGGGAAGACCTACAGAGAAGAGCAGTGTGAAAACAATGGACGCAGTTTCAACAACAATCGTATTGCTTCCTCCACTGTTTGGGTGCCCAAGTATTCTGGTGTTTCAACTAATGACAGGTGCAAACTCATCTGCAGGGCTAACGGCACCGGGTACTTCTACGTCCTTGCTCCAAAGGTAAGGCTTTTACTTTATTTACAAAATGTACACAAATAGTTTTAGTTTTTTTATTTTAGAAAAGAATAGCATTACGGAATTACAATTTTATCCAGTAGAAATGGTAACTGGATCAAAGTAGTAGTAAGGACCGCCACAACAAAATGTTTTATGTCAAATGCCTGAAAGTGTGTGTGTACAATTTCAAACTTAAAGGTGCACTGTGTAACTTGTTTGGTGGAGGCTCCGTCATCTGCTTGTCTCTATGGGTTTGTGCCTAGAATGTTCCACAGTATGGCCATAAACTATAAGAATTAACATGGAGAGTTGCAAGACTAGATGTGTGGAGAGGAAACCCCACTCACGAGAATGTTTTGTGAAGTTATTTTTGAGCAATAAATAACATCAGTAGTTGAATAAATGCAAGACAGATTAGATTAATGTCATACTGTGGACAATTTAAACCAAAGCATTAATATCTCCATGGAGACAAACAGGTTGCAGATCCTCTCCAGAAAAATTACACCGTGCACATTTAAAATCTTTTAATAGTGAATAGTTTCTTGTTTACTTGTTTACTTAGTGTTGATGAAGAAATACAGCCCTCTGATTGGATTATCAGTAACCAATCACAAACAGAGACTACCAGTTGATCCATTTATCAAGGGTAGGTTTCAGAAAAAGTCTTTTGCACTAAATATATGGGCCAACTGACTGCATTGTGTCTGTATATAAACACTACGGAATGAGATAGGAGTCAGCCTAACCCAGATCGAGGACTGTGATGTGAGTGTAAGAAGCACATTCAGAGTTCACACGTCACTCTAGCATGAGGAGGAGTGGATTAAAATACTCCCAAGACACCTAAATCACCTCGCAGCTGTACAATTCAACTACAGCCAAGACGTTACAGTAAACCCCATGAATCTTAAAGGGCAGTTTGGGGCCAATATTAATCCAGCATGAAAAATCAGGTTTACAAATTGGTTTCTTACATTTGTGCCTTTGCTTATTGCAGGTGGTAGATGGCACCCCATGCTCCCCTGACGCGACAGGAGTGTGTGTCCAAGGAAAGTGCATCAAAGCTGGTTGTGATGGAAGAATCGGTTCGGCTAAAAAGTTTGATAAGTGTGGAGTATGTGGAGGTGATAACAAAGGCTGCAAGAAAGTGTCCGGACTCTTCTCGAGGCCAGTGTGAGTACAGATATAGTGAAATAATATGAGACCACTTTAATCATCTAGTTCTGAACTGATTTTGCATTATACTGATAATTATACAGGCATGGATACAACTTCGTGGTCATGCTTCCAGTGGGCGCTGCCAACATTGACGTCAGACAGCGAGGTTACAAGGGAATGACAAGTGATGACAACTATCTGGCCGTAAAGAGCAGTAATGGACAGTATGTGCTGAATGGAAACTACGTTGTGTCCTCTGGGGAGCGAGACATCATTGTAAAGAACAGTCTGATGCGCTACAGTGGCACCTCTGGCTCCTCGGAGACTCTGCAGGCAGTCAAACCTATAGGAGAAGCTTTAACCGTGGAGGTGCTGTGTGCTGGCCGGATGACCCCGCCACGAATCCGCTACTCATTCTATCTGCCTCGACAGACCAAAGAGGACAAGGCCTCAAAGAAGGACACACGCACAAACTCCCACAATAGTGTCCTGGCAGAGGATGATAAGAACAGCTTGAAAAATGTGTATACTAAGGAGGAGCCTGGTCTGGGGAAGTGGCTCTCCACAAACTGGGACAAGTGCTCGGTAACCTGCGGTAACGGGCTGCAGAGGAGGTTGGTCCAGTGTCTACGACCAGACGGTAAGCCTGGTTTTGATTGTGATCCTGTACAGAGACCCCAAGCCACCAGGTTGTGTGGAGAGCCTTGTCCCGAGTGGAGGGTGGGGAACTGGTCCCCCTGCTCCAGGACCTGTGGCAAAGGATTCAAGAGGCGCCCCCTGGACTGCAGAGCTCCCACAGGACACTTGCTGCCCCGAGAACACTGCACGGACCTACGCAAACCACAGGAGCTGGACTTCTGTAACCTCAGCCCGTGTTAAGGACTCTTGGTCAGGAGCAGATTTTATACTTTCAGAAGCTGATGGATAATAAATGTTGAGATTTAAAGGTCTCTGCAGAGAAGACTGTATTACACTTAAGGGTCTAATTTAAAAAAAACAACACAACACATTTGAAATGTTATTTATCCCATGTCAGCAGGTTCTGAATCTCCATAAAGGCCCAAACATTAACACTAATGTTTGGGGCTTCTGCAATACAAAGATGAACAAACAAACAAACAAGAGCGTTTGTGTTTATAAGCACCCTGCTGCATGTTGTTCACCACCTGTCTCTTGTTATTTTTCAGGGAGTTTTTAGATTCTTGAAATGAGAAATAAAATGCCTCACTCCAAAGATTTTGCTACTCAGATGTAGCCAAGTTTTTGCCACAGCTGCTACCCTGCTGCTGTATTGATTATCTAAACCAAATATTATCTTAAAGCCAATTTGCTTGCAGCTGTTTAGGACACAAATGTGAACACATTCTCCACAGCCATATGTTAAAAAAAGATTGAGTTATTTACTAGTGAAAAATGGAAGTGTTTCTGTGTTTGGCACAAAGCTATTTGTCTTAATGAGACTGATAAAGCTTTGTAGAATCTTAGCTGAACTGTTCCAGGAATTTACAAGTTGCTTATTATTTTTCAGGGTTTGTTTGAGTAATAGTAATAAACAACTTGTGTGTGGAAAGATTTGTAAAGTCTGCTATGAGGTTTATAAATGCTTATCCTTAAGTAAAGTTTTTCTTTCCTCCTAGAGAAGAAACACATGTGTGATTTGAACAGAGCTGGAGAGTCCAACATTCACTAGTAAAGTTTGAAAGGCTTACTAACAGATTCTTATGCACTTGGTCTTCCATTGTTACCCTGTGTCCACAGTCTACATCAGGTCATGGAGCCTGTTAACTCGTGCTCTTCTGACACAGTTTACACAGATCATTTATTATCAATGAAAGGCTAAACTGTAGGGAAGAAAAGCTGGCAGTGCCTTTGTTATACTGTTATGATTGTGTCTCTCCTCATCCAGAGCATAGCTGTCCTGTAGTCCAGTACTATCTCCACTTTCCTCAGCAGGACTCATGCCGCATTGTCTTTATGTTTTCTCTGTTAATTATACCCTGGCTTTTGCACTTTGTACAGCAAAAGTAATGACATACACAGATTGTGCTGTATACTATGTATACATTTATCCAGTTCTGTGCAAAAATATTGTAAATATTTTTCTTTTTTCTACTCAGACAGTTCGAAATGTCTTTGACTTTTGTATATTTATTCCAAAATAAACCATTAAGAACCACTGAAACTTTTACTTTCTTGATGCAACTTTGAGTGAATGATTTACAGCTAACAATGATTAAGTGATGAGGTTTTAACTGTGGCCATCACACCTTGTAACAGATGCCCGTAACCTAAAAACTTCAGTTTACTGTGGATGAGTTCACAGTCTCTCACATATTTTCCAGTGAGTCGATGGCGTAATGTGGACCCTGGATTCTGGTCTCGAGCAGCTGGGAGTGCGTGTCTGTCCTCTGGAAAATCTGAATGTGTGACTGTGCATGTGCAGCGATGACTGGTACGTGTCTGAAGAAAGAGGTCAGAGGGAGCACAGGGCAGGGGGTCCTCTTTTTCATACATTTCAACAGTTTTAAATACAATAATTTAATCCACTGACCTACATTAAGGGAGTCTGGGATGAAGCCAGGCCAAACATCACACTAGACTCAGTGAAGAAAATTGAGAGCTCACTCATCACTGTTACTTCATGTTGACTTTGGCCCCACAGGGGATTGGCAGTAATTTGTTTTCCAATAAAATCCAAATTCTTTTGCTGGTTTTACACTTCCCCAGTAAACAAAGGCCCATAATTACTGGAGCAATAATTAGTGATGTACGTAAGTGGGATTATGATGTGGAATCTAAGTATGTGTGGTGTCTATGAGCGAGGTTCTAAGCCTTGAAACATTTTACAACAAATGTTTTTGAGTTATTGAATGTAGAGCAAAGTCTTTTTCTTGATTTTTTGAGTACTTATAAACTTTGTTGCAAAAGTAGAAAGTATAGTAATAGCAATATATATGTGCAATTGCAGCTTTCTTTAGCCTCCAGTCAGTACTAGCTTGGTTTGTGCAGATTAAAGCTATAATATGCTCCTTTAGTCCATGTTACGAGAAAACATAAAAATGATCTGTAGTTAAAAGGTTTCCGGGCCCCTCTTCTTACACTATGTCTGGTTTATAACATCTTCATAAGAGAAAATTTAGGACAGTTTAGATAAGATAGACACAAAACTGTCATGCATGACTTGTTGTTGAGATAAGGTTTGGTCCTGTAATGGTGGTTGTTTGGGAGCTGGTCTGAGCGAGTGTGGGGTCACTGAGGACAAGCTTTTGGCCCAAGTTTACTATTTACAAGAAAACCCTTTTTGGGAGAGTAATGAGTTCTGTCTGAAACTCTGCATTTTAAGTCTCTGCCTGGATATTCAGTGATTAATACTTTCCCAATACGCAGACAACACTGTGCATCTCTAAGTATGCCTGGGTTTCTGTTTCCTCTTTAAGATGACATTTTGGGGACTTTTCAGATAGAATATTTTGTTTCAGATTGTTAATTCCTATGTAACCTGTCCTAGTTACTCACTATTCAGAAACTCATGGATAATCTTTAGTTTCTATGGCTGGATTTTGACTCCACCATGGTTTGGGTTTGAACTTCCCAGACCAGGATTGGAATAGTGATCCAATGACCATTTAGATTTATATGTGGGCCCCTGGGGGCAAAACAGCTACAATGTACAAGTTCTGTTATGTCTGCCTACATTAGAAAGTATATGCAATAGTTAGTGTTGCTCTCATAACCACATTTTAGAGACTTGTTTAAATAGAATAAACTTGAATTTGAGTTTGACTTAAAACATGTTTTGGACTCAACATGAACACTATGAAATAAGATTGCAGTTCTGTTTATTTTTTAATTAATATTTCATTTACATCAAAATAAATATGGTGTTTATATTTAACTGGCCCCAATCACGCATCAAGAACCAGAGCAGAAAGGGGTAGATGAAGTGGAACCATGTGTGTGTAGTATGAGAGAGGATATAGCTTACCCCCAAAAAGTGGTTGTTTTAATGATCTGAAAAGTATTCTTCACACTATAATTTGGATCAGAGAACCATCCAGAGCATTGGAAAATATGGCAGTAATCATGAGTAGTGATCACAGAGCTGAACAATGACAGAGCAGGACATGTGGCTGTTTGGACGTATACAGGGCAGTTTTGGGTGGTCCTCTGGGTCTACCGAAAAGGACATGCATGCTTATTCTGGTTGAAGTTTTGAGAATTATGGGTCCAAAAATCAAATCCAACCACAAGGCAGTTTAAACCATTGTCCTCTGTATGAATGTTTCACATAAGCCAAACCATTAAGCAAAACATGGCAAGCTCCAAAGGGAAAGGCATCACATTTAGTCAGATTTGTATCAGATTGCAAAATAACATATAATAAGTAAGTAGCTAGTTGTGCTAAAATGTCTATTAAATATGTAGTTTGTAGTTTTCTGTGGGAACAAGGAAGGTATTGGAAACAACATTTTGTGTATGTCATGCTGAAGAACAGATTTCTGGCTTAATCTTCTGATCTGCTTAGTCTCAGAACGTCAGATTGAGCCTTTAGCATTGGACCAATGATCAGAGTGTGTTTCATTCTGTTTGAACTGGTTTCCACTGGAGTCAAGCTGGTCCCTGTAAGACTGAGTCAGTGTCCCGTAGAGGTGAAGTCATATGATGATGCCATAGCTCTATAAAACTGAACATACCCTCTCTGTCACTAAGGCTGGGTGAAACTACAGTCGATACATTCTTCAAAGAATTGTCCATTCGATTACTTAGTCTCTAATTCTTAAATGAAGAGCTGAGAGAGGTAATTACACAATGAGATTTATGCACAAGAGCAATCAAGGCCAGGAGTGGGCTAATGCAAACCTGGTGTCAGGAAAATACCCTCTGGAAAAAAGATCAGAAGTGATGTGGCTGGAAAGACCCTGAGATGGGGAACATCCATGAAGCGCTTGTTCCACAGACCATGAGGCATGCAAAAAAAAATCAAATACAGATTATTCATCCTTCAAATGTACTATGTTTGAATGACTTTATAATCCTACAACAAAGATTTTGACTGGGCACTGCCGTGTCTGTTTCAAATTCCAATACTTTTTAGCCAATAATGCATTTTGAGTCTGGATTTATGGAAAAGCAAATTTTTAAACTGCTAATCTACTGTCATCTCAGCAAAAGAACATATTAAACACAAATGAATGAGAATATGTAGTTTACTTTATAATCAGAATTAGTAATTGAATTAACAACTTGTACAACCAAGATCCTCAAGGGGCCATTTTGAGGGTAAAAGGTGTGCCTTAAAGAATGGCCAATCATTCAACTCCAGATTAGCCTCCTAGATCTGCACTGCCAACATCCTGACAGTTCATAGCCTTACTTCCAGGTATTGTAAAATCACAGTTCATCTTGGCCTGAGTTTGTTGGAAATGCCATTTTTTATGTCCTTTTATTGTATTTGCTTTGTTTTGCTAGAATGTTTACATATACATAAAGTAAATCTTTGATTAAACACTACTAAGTAATTTTGATGAATGAATCGTGTAATCACTTCATGTTGTTGCGCATAATTAATCTCAATCTGTCAGGCTTCAGTTGTGAAGCCATGAGAGGCGATGACTCAAACTCCTATTGTGAACCGACCAACCCCTGTGCCATGTCACCGTGCCAACAGGCCGGTGAGCCAAACACCTCCCCCAGGGGTAAAGGAAGCTGAGACGAGGAGAGGTGTTCTATAACAGGCTAATAAAAACAAAGTGGAAGTGCAGATGTTGAATATTTTCATATTTTGGATGTAGAGTGTTTTTGTGAGAAGAGCAAAAAATAACATACACACACATACAGCAAACATGTAAAGTATAATGAGTAATGAGAGAGTGAGACTCCCATTTGTATTGCTAAGGCTTGAGGTTGGAGGGAGCGGTAATCAACTCTGACAAAAGTGGATTACTTTTTCTGGCTGCACCAGAAGCCAGACTTTAAAAATGAAGTACTTCTTAATCCTCATATCATTTGTACTTTATCAGTCTTATGGAGTCCCAGATAGAATAGTGGGTTTAAGGTTAGGCAGAATTGACATTGTTTGGTTATTGTAATGATTAATGTCTGCACATAATTTCATGATGACTTCTAACAGAGTCTAGGGGTGAAAAGTTGTTTTTAAAATTGGATGCCTGCAATTGTACTATACTGGTCTATAATTCTAGCCATGTCAATTTTACTTAATTAAATTAGGAGTTCAGATGCCAAATGTCCCAATGCACAGCTACCTCACCTTTGCCTCTGCTCCTTTCTATTGATGGGTTTCAGGCAAATGTTTCTCTCATGATTTGGATGATTTTTATGAGGACATTTCTCCATTCCAAAATATAACATCTTGATTAGTTTAGATTATTTGTTTCTTTATCAGGGACAATGCACATAAAAGCATTGAACTACACAAAGGTGTCATATGTTTGTGCAGGTTATAGCAAGATTGCTCATTTCTACCTTCAGTCCCTGGACAGGTTGATGTCATAAATGTTGCACGTACCAATAAAATTTGAGCAGCTTTACTGAAGAGGATCACCAAGTCCTTCAAATCAGGAAGGAAATCTTAAAGGTGCACGGCATAACATAACATTTCTAGTGGAGGGTCCGCCACCAGCTTGTCTCCATTGAAATGCTATTGCTTTGTCAGATTAAACCTCTTCTATCACAAGGGAGACAAGGACTACACTACATTACAGCTCAGATCTGTGGGGAGTCGTCCCTATTCACAGAAGGATTCATTGTATTTTTGAGCAATACAAATATCTGCAATGAATAAATGAATAAATGTTAGATATCTTTAATGTCATATCATGGAACATTTTAGGCAAAGCAATAACATCTCCATGGAAACGAGTAGGTAGCAGACCCTCCACCAGGAAAGTTGCGCACCTTTAAGAGTGAAATCTATTCGTCTCTGCAAATGCACATAACAGCACTACATCCTCTGCTCTACTGATCTACTTTTTGTACATTTTTGGCAGCAGTACTCGTACATATGAATAAATAAACTTTTGAGCATGCAACTGCAGTTTTCCAAATGAAGCAAGCATAAATTCAGCCTGGAAAACTTTGCTCATATCTACCGCACCGCTTCTCCACAGTTTACCTGCTCCTCGGCCTTCATCACTTCACTCCAAACACTCCCCACCTTTCTCCACGCTTCCTCCTCGTCCAATCAGGCGATTCCGTTTGAGCCACGCCTCCTCTCCCCTCCTCTCAAGTAACACCATTTAATCTGCCACACCCTTCACTGCAGTGTCTTCTGTGGGGTCTGTATTACTAAATTACTGTAACATTATTTTCACAAAGTTTTCTCAAAGGCAATGTCAACCCAATGGACAGAAAATAGTTAAAATCATCATCGAATAAGCAGAATAAATGTTTTCAGGTGAGCTAGTGAGCACAAAACTTTGATTGACAGCAGCATCTGGAATCTGCATATATCATTCTTTTCCCAAATTCCAAAACAACACAGATGTTAATGCTGTTTTCTCCCTCAAGGTCCAAAATGCAAGAAAATAAAATGCATATATTTATTCTACTTTACCACTGACACACGTATGACTTACAACATTTTCCAAATTTTTCAGTTTTTTTCCAGCACTGTAGATCTTTTATAGAGGTCAATGGATTTATGGAGTATTTCTTGAGTAAAAATTTAAATTTGTCCCAATTCTGTCAATAGCTGAAGTTGGTGGAAGCCAGTCTCCCGGTGATTTCAGACATTAGTGGTTACAAAAGCTTAGTTAAAGGGAAAAAAGGAAAAACCTGCACGAAATATAGAACTGGTCTACATTGTGGCAGGTTTTTACGGTCAGCCCCAATTATCAATCCAGGCTAAATCCCCGTTTCTATGGTAACGCAGCCAAGAAAAAGAACAGTGTGGATTTTATGAGACAAATAAAATGGAGTGGCATGATTCACAACTCAACCATGGGCAAACAAACCTTTCGTAAAATAGTGCACCTTCGTAACATAATGTACATCACATGAGCCAACTAACAGTCAACAGGCTTAATTGTAAAACTATTTGATACGTGGGCGTTTAAAATTACATATTGCAAGATACGTCTGTTGCAGTATCCAGTCCCAAATCAAATGGAGAGGGATGTTTTGGAAAGAGAAACTCACTGCTCACCAAGAGGCTGTTCATTTGTTGTGGTGCGTTCCTGTGGTTGATGTTTTGTGATGCCCTGGGGTCTTTGGAAGAAAATTCATTCGCACACATCAGCAGACTTTATAAGTGAGTCATTTGGAAAACTACCTGACCCAGTTCTGTGGACATTGATCTAATCCATCAGAAACTCTTTCAAGACATGTTTGGCACGTGATATACTTTTCACACTGCAGTCCAGTGCAGGAAACATATGGTCTATAACAAAGAGTCAAGGAAAAAAATACCCACAATCCTGCAGCTCATTCAGATGTTGTTTTTTGTTTGGAAGAAGTCTGTCCGCATGATCTCATCAGGGTGATAAGCTTTTTATAAGCTTACTTCAGCTCATAACCATTGCGATATCTTTAGGTCACTTTGCAGTATCTGTAATAGTGGGGATTTGCCTGTGAAGCTGGTGTGAAAAGAGCCTACTGCGCTCACAAGAAGAATGGATGTACATTATGCTATATTATGGGAACATCTCCTTGAAGATAAGCGGGAGGCAAAATAGTGAAGCTTTAAATAGGGTCACACAAGTCAGTTCTGTGGACCAAACCCTGATGAATAGAAAAACCTTACTGTAGGGATACTGATCATAATGAATCACTGAGTTCTGGACTTTTGATGTTGCCCTTTATTATTTTTGGTATTTTGTTGTTCACTGTTAATCCCTCTGTGCCTATGGCCATATTATACCTTGGCCTTTTGAATAACATGGAGTGAAAAAGTCCATAGTCTTTTGAGTCAGTTACAATGTATTTCTTTAAAAGCACAGAAATGATGGATTTGCACGTATCCAGGCCAAAACCAGGAGAGCTCCCCACAGCCGAGGTCGTGACATGCTGGCCGGGAAAACTGTGTCGGGAAAGAATCAGAATTCCAATAAACAACA